>JAODAL010081119.1:0-12009 GCA_025379985.1 Phyllomedusa bahiana | reverse complement strand
GCACGGGAAGTAAAAAGCTATAGATTTATAGCATTACTACGCAATTTAGGCTATTACTGCGGAACAGGAAACCACTTTCAAGTGGATACCTTAGCAGAAATGTCATCCTAGCGCTAAAATGCGCCTGATTTATGACCCGCAGCAGAGCGGGTTCATAAATCCGGCACATTCTATGCTATTATAATGCACATGAAATTTGGCATTTAAATGCCAAATTTCATACATACTGCCCTTATTACCTATCCTAGGTTCCTTTAACCCCTTACCGCCGGAGCCTTTTTGGGCCCTCTCAAAAAGACCCCCTTTTTTGAATTGTCATGTGTCACTTTATGTGGAATAACTTTTGACATTTTTCCCCTACCCATGTGATTCGAGATTTTTTTCTCGTGAACATTGTGCTTTAAGATAGTAAGAAATTTTGGTCCAAAAAATGATTTTTTATTTGTAAAAAAATATCAAATTATGGGAAAAAAATGTAAAAAATTTTTAAATTTAAATTTTCAAAAAAATTTTGCAATATACATTTTTTAGGGACGTCCAGTTTAACGTGATTTTGATTGACCTGTATGTTAGAACCCCCATAAGTCCCCCTCATCTAAGAAAATTTCCCTTAAAGTATTAAAAAAACCGATTTTGAATTTTTATTAACCATTGGGTGTTTCACGGGAAAATTAAACAAAGTGGAATGAAATTTAAAAATTTCATTTTTTTTTGAGATTTTCAATGTTTATCATTATGAAAAGAAACGGTAAATGTGATCAGGGAAAATGCAAATTTAATTTTGTTTCCCCCATATTCTGCGTTTTCGGGTTATCCCCATGGGGCCCCTAGTGCTTTATTTGGCTAACCACAACCCCAGAATAGGGGAGCACCTACTGGATTTGGGGGGTTCATTTTCATTACGAAATATTTTAGGGCCATTTCAGGTTTGCGGACACCCTAAGGTTCCAAAACTTAAATTTAAATCCCCTAAAAAAACCATATTGGAAATAACCCTTACGGAAATTTACCCAGGTGTGTAGTGAGTATATCTACCCACAGGCGTTTCACAAATTTTTTTAGCGTTCGGCTTGAAAAAAAAAAAATAAATATTTTTGTCAAAAAATCTGAAATTTTAGTGAAATTTTTTTTTTAAAAAGGAATCTTGGAAAAAAAAAAAACCCCAAAAAATTGTGTTACGAAATTTTTTTCCCAAGTTCGGAAATACCTCTTGTGGGTGTAAACTGTTTTTGGGGGCGCATGGAGGGGGTACAAGGGAGGGAGTGTATTTTGCTTTTTGGGCCACAGATATTGGGGGGCCATGCCGCATCCCCAAAAACCCCCAAAGTAAAAAAACAGGTGAAACCTTCTAAAAATTGTCCATTTTGGATTCAACGCCCCTCGGGATTCAAAAGGGTGTTTTTGCATTTTGGGCCCAGGTGTTCCTTTAGTTTTTTTTTTAGCTTGGGCCATGGAAATGGAGGGGGGAAACCCCTTTCCCGCCGTTTTTGGGCTTCTTTTTTACGATTCGCCTACGGGATAAATGACGGGAAAACTTTACTAGGGGGGTGGGTACAATTAAATGTAAAAAATTTTTTATTGGGTTTTTTATTTTTATTACTTTTCCAATGAAGCGAGTTTTATAAAAAGTTGCTTTTTTTTATGTTGTCTATTTGACACCTAGTTTTTTAAATTTTTTTTGCATTGGAGTTGCTTGTGGGCTTGTTTTTTACGAGTTGATTGATGTTTTTTTTTGTTTCCCAAATTCGGGGGGGCATATGTGCTTTGATCATTTTTTTTAAGGTTTTTGGAAGCATTTTTTTACAAAAACAGCAAACCTGGTGTGTTTTTTTTTTTATTTTTAAAAGCGTCACTGTGCGGTATAAATGACATGTAGTTTTATCAAAGGGGTTATACGATTACGCGATACCCCATTTGTTATTTGTTTAATGTTTTATGCTTTTACAAAAATTTAAAAAAAACATTTATTTGAAAAAAGGAAAACACGTTTTTTTCATCACCGAGTTGAGGCCTAACTTTTTTTATTTTTTTCTGTTTTTGGGCGTATGGGATTTTTTTTTTTTGGGGGGAGTTGCGTTTTTATTTGGTAAATTTTTGGGGGGGGCAAGACTTTTTGATCGCTTTTAAAACTTTTTTTGGAAAGGGGGTTGAAAAAAATAGGCAGTCCTAGCAGTGTTTTTTTTTTTTTTTTAATAGCGTTCACCCTGCAGTATCCTGACAAAAATTAGTTTTACTTGTGGTTGAGAAGAACGGTGATACCCCAAATTTATGTATTTTTTTTATTTGAAAGCCAATTTTTTGAAAAAAAGTGTTTTTTTGTGTAAAAACAATATTTATGATCGCTAGTTCAAAAGCCCCGAACTTTTTTAAATTTTTCCGTATACAGAGCTGTGTAAGGACTTTTTTTTTGCGGGATGAAAATGACTTTTTAATTGGCATCATTTGATTTTATATGAGTTTTGATTACTTTTTACTCCTTTTATTGTGCGGGGGATGAACAAAAAAAAAGCTATTTTGTGGGCTGTTTTTTTTTTTGGGGGGTTTTTTTTTCGGGTTCACCGTAGGGTTTTTTAACATGACAGTTTTGGGTGGGTTTGCTACGCATGCGGCGTACCAAAAAATGGGTACTTTATTTATTTTTGATCTTTTTTTAGGGCGATTGGCGTTTGTAAAAAGGGAAAAAGGCGGATGTACGGGTTTTTTTTTATTTTTTGGTTTGTGTTTTAATTTTTTACCTTTTTTTTAAATTTTTCATAATTTTTACACTTTCCCCCGGGGGGAAAATTTCATGAACGATCGTCATATCAATCATGAATAGGGGCAGATACAGTTTTAGCTGTATGCTGGTTCCTGGCAAACTGTCTGTCACGCTGCCCACAATGCATTGTTGGGCATCGTGACGTCACCAGACAACCCGGTTTGCTGTCATTCAGCGTCCGGGCTGTCTGGTAGGAGATTCAGAAACCCGGCGCTCACGCCGTTACTGCCCCCGAGATCGGCGGGCAGCGGGAAAGTCACCCCTGCCGCCCCCACCCCGCGATGTCGCGACCACGATGTCGCGACAATTGGGGGGTTAATCCCCGCGGCCGGAGCTCACTCGGCCGTGGGGGATGCGGCATGATGCCAGCGGTAATTTTACCGCTGGTTTTCATGCCGCGATCTTGCGCGCTCCGCTGGTGAGCGCGCAAGATTGCCGTGACGTACTCATACGGCAATTTGCGGGAACCCCTACCCGACATTGCCGTATGAGTACGACAAATGTCGGTAAGGGGTTAACAGGAACCTTTAAGGGAACCTGCCAGGTGGTTTATGCTAATCTCTCTGAGAGCAGTGTACAATAGAGGGAGAGAAGTTGAGCTCTGTGTAATTTAGGTTTATATGAGCACGATTTCTGAGTAAAAAGCAGAGAAAATCCTGACCAGACTCCTTAAGAGACAATAAGGAAGACAAGTATGAAAAGTGGCGCCACCTCAACAGTCGTAATTCTCAGTAAGTTAGTGTAGCATTAGTCAGTATGTATGAAAGTGTCTCAAAAGTGGTGCCAAAAGTGTCTGCACCAAAATTTGTCTCAGCCTCGCAACTTTGAAATTGGTATGGATTAGTTCAAAAGTTTTGCACCACATTCTGTCAAGCTACAATTATGAATGTGTCTAATCTTATGAATATGGCGCAACACGCTCCCTAACAATTTACAAAAGTGGCGAGGATGTCGGACAGTTCATAGATATGTCTGACAGGGGCAATTTTGTTGCCAGACATCACACCAAATAACTCTCACAGCCCCATTCATTCATGTTGCCATAGGAGTCCTGCTCCTTATATGATGGAGGGAGAGAAGCTGAGCTTTGTGATATATAGGGTTATATGAATCACTGTATGTGGGTGGGGTCAGCAGTACTTTCAGTTTAACTTTCACAGACTTTCTCTGCTTTTTACTTAGAAATCCTACTCCAAATCCTATAAACATATATATCACAGAGCTCAGCTTTTCTCCTCTATCATATAACCCTATATATCACAGAGCTCAGCTTCTCTCCTCTATCATATAACCCTATATATCACAGAGCTCAGCTCCTCTCCCTCTATCATATAACCCTATATATCACAGAGCTCAGCTCCGATGCCTCTATCATATAACCCTATATATCACATAGCTCAGCTTCTCTCCTCTATCATATAACTCTATATACCACCCGAGCTCAGCTTCTCTCCTCTACCATATAACCCTATATATCACAGGAGCTCAGCTTCTCCTTTCCCCTAATCATATAACCCTATATATACGAGTCAGCTTTCTCCCTCTATCATATAACTCTATATAACACAGAGCTCAGCTTCTCTCCTCTATCATATAACCCTATATATCACAGAGCTCAGCTTCTCTCCCTCTGTCATAACCCTGTATATCACAGAGCTCAGCTCCTCTCCTCTATCATATAACCCTATATATCACAGAGCTCAGCTTCTCTCCTCCTATCATATAACCCTATATATCACAGAGCTCAGCTTCTCTCCCCCTATCATATAACCCTATATAACACCGAGCTCCGCTTCTCTCCTCTCTCATATAACCCTATATATATCACAGAGCTCAGCTTCTCTCCTCTATCATATAACCCTATATATCACAGAGCTCAGCTCCTCTCCCTCTATCATATACCCTATATATCACAGAGCTCAGTTTCTCTGCCTCTATCATATAACCCTATATATCACATAGCTCAGCTTCTCTCCTCTATCATATAACCCTATATATCATAGAGCTTAGCATCTCTCCCTCTATCATATAACCCTATATATCACAGAGCTCAGCTTCTCTCCCTCTATCATATAACCCTATATAAAACAAAATTGCTCCTATAGTGCAGCAACAAAGTGGAGATGCCAGTTCAAGCGCTTGGAAACTGTTTTCCCTTTTTTTCAAAAGAAATCCCTTAAGGGGTTTGGGAAAAAAAAGATTTTTCTTTGATTCCCAGATGATATAAAAGGGATAATTTATTCGGGAATATAAAAAAACTCTCCAGTTCGCAATATTCTCATATGTTCCTCAGGAGAAAAAAAAACCCATAAAAGTGCCCGTTAAAATATATCCCCCTGGGGGGGAACCGCCCCTCCGGGGTGTACCCCCACACACATATCTAAAACGTAATCTGTATCTAAAAGATACAATCGTATCAAAACTAATACAATGGGGTTTTTTTAAACATCTGATAAAAAAAATTAATAAAAACCAAAATTACCTGCTGTACAGTATTCTTTCCCACTCATTTCCTCTCTGTTCTAGGGGCTGTATGCCTTTCACGCGCCCAGCTCCCCCCAAGCAGTTTTGGGGAAGAGTAGGGCTTTCCCCCCCCAAACAACTACTGGGGCATTTTTGCCAGATCTATGTACCCTTTTCACGAGAGCTTCGAGGACCCCTACAATTCATCTGAATACCCCAAAATTTCCATTTAAAAAAAACATTACTTTCCGCATTTTTTTTTTCTCCCTTCTTAGTAATAACCCCCGGGCCTCGTTTAGACCCGTGGATTGAGCGTGTTCAACTTAAAGATCCAAAAGTTTTTCCTTGTTGATTAGGACTGCAGCCTGTCAGGGAAGCTTTTTGATGAAATAAAATTGGTTGCAAAAAACTAATTTTAATCCCCCTCAGGGCTCCTCAAGAATGCTGGGAGGCTATAAAAATTGTTTTTTTTTTTATCTATATATGGGTTGTTCAACTTTGGGAGGTTTTGTAGCGTTCCCCAACGTATGTTTACGCAGCTGGGGGAATAAAGGGTATACGACATAGCTAAAATTGCAAGTCAGATTGTCTTAATTTTAAATTTTTCGCTGGTGCATTGAAATGAATTCGACCCCCTCCCGCACATTTCACAACTTTTGAAGTGGGAAATTTGCATCCCCTTACCCCCCCTTTTAACCCCTTTTTGTCGGGTTCAGATTTCTTATTCCTTTGTCTGGGGGGGTACTATTTTTTAAATACTTGCCCGTCTGTATGCCCCTTTTGGGTTTCTTGGGAATCTGGTTTAAAAAAACGGGGTCGACAAAGGGATCCCCCGTGTTTTTTTAAAATATTTAAAAAGTAAATTTTTAAACAAACACGGGGGACCTTTGTAGACCCCTTTTTTTAAAACCCCGAGATTCCAAAAAACCAAAGGTACATACAGACGGGAAGTACTTTAAAAAATATTGTACCCCCCCTCAGACAGAGGAATAAGAAATTGAACCGAAAAAAAGGGGGGTTAAAGGGGGGGTAAGGCATAAAAATTTCCCCATTGCAAATGTTGGAAATGCTGGGGAGGGGAGAATTCATTTCAATGCTACCACGAAAAATTTAAAATAGCACAATCTGACTTGCAATTCTAGCTATGTCGTTCCCTGATTACCTGCAGCTGCATAAAAATACTTTGGGAGAACATCTACAAAACTCTCCCAACTATGAACAACCACGTATAGCATAAAAAAAAAAAAAGATTTTTTTTTAGCCCTCCCAGGCACTATGGGAGGAGCACCCTGGGGGGGATTTAAATTAGTTCTGAAAACCAATTGTTTTATCAAAGAGACTGTCGTGACAGGTTTTCATCTCTAATCAAAAAGGGAAAATTTTTTGGATCTTTAATTTTGAACAGTAAACCCTCGGGTCTAAACGAGGCCCAGGGGTTTATTAATAAGAGAGGGGGAAAAAAAAAAAAAAAAAAAGCTATAAATATATGTTTCTTCATAAGTGGAATGTTTTGGTGTATTCAAAGAATTGTAGGTACCTACGAGAGCTCTCGTGAAAGTTTGGGCATAGAGTCTGCGCAGAAACTGCCCTGAGTACTTTGTTTGGGGGTGGAAATGCCCTCACTCTTCCATAATCTGATTCCGGGGGTGGAGCTGCCGGCGCGTAAAAAGCGCAGTAACCCCTGGGAACAGGAGGGAATGAGTGGAATGAATACTGTACAGCAGGTTATCTTTGGTTTTTTATAAAAATTTGTTTTTATCAAAGTTTAAAAAAACCGATTGTATTCGTTTTTTAATCGATTGATTACGTTTTAGATAGTGTGTGGGATACACCCAGGAGGGGCTTCCCACCCGGGGATAATTTTAACGGCACTTGTATGGTTTTCTTCTCTGGGAGATATGAGAAAATATCGAAACGTGTAGAAAGTTGTTTTTTTTCCAAGAAAAAAAAAATTTTCCCCCTTTTTATCATTGGAACTCAAAAAAAAATTTTTTTTTTCCTATACCCATTAAGGATTTCTTTTGAAAAAAAGGGGGAATCATTTTAAGCGCTTGAATGGCATCTCCACTTTTTGCTGCTCATAGACAATTTGGGTTTTTTATTTTTTCTCCTCCTGCCCGGGTGGGGATGGGTTTGGTGGAAGAAGGACAGCAGGGGAACGAGGGATAAAGTTATTATGATTTATAGTTTTTCCCTATATCGACAAACCCCTTTAAGGTGAGCTTGTATTGAAAGATTGTTTAAATTTTGAAATGACGTATACACGTTCTGGGCCCCTGTTTTTTTTTTCTCCCTCTATTTTCCCTTTCCTTTTTTTTGAGGTGAAAAGGGAGGATTTTGAAAAAAGCACTCTACCCTATCATATCCCATAATACAGAGCCAGCTTCGTATTATTAACCCTATATATCACGGCTCAGCTTTCTCCTCATCAATAACCCCTTTTGTCAAACCCGCATAGCTTCTCCCTCTTTCTTTTTTGCCCTATATATACAAGCGCAGCTTCTTCCTCTATCTATAACCCTATATTCACAGAGCCCAGTTCTCTCCTTTTCATAAACCCCATTTGTCCAGAGCTAGCTTTTCTCCCCCTTTCATATATTCCATATATCACAGAGCCGCTCCTTCCCTTTTTTATAACCCATTTTACCAAAGCCCAGTTTCTCTCCTTACAATAACCCATATTCCAGGTTCATCTTCTCTCCTTCAATAACCCTTTATATCACAGAGCCAGCTTTTCTCCCCCTTAAAACATAAACCCCATATATCACAGGAGCTCTTCTCTCCCTATCATATAACCCCTTTTTAAACACAGAGTTAGCTTCTCTCCTCTATAATTTAAAACCCTTTAACACAGAGTTCAGCTTTTTCCCTCTTCATATAACCCTATTTATCACAAAAATAGCTTCTCTCCTCTATTATAAACCCTATATTCACGAGCTGCTTTTCCCCAACATATAACCCTTTTTTCACAGAGCTCAGCTTTTTTCCTCTTCATAAAACCCCATTTAAAACCAGAGCCCAGCTTTTTCCTCTATCATATAACACTATATATCCAGATCAGATTCTTCCTCTATTATATTTCCCTATATATCAAGGTCAGTTCTTACTCTATCATATAACCTTTATGTAAGTGTACCATACTTTAAGTGCTTTTTATTCGAAAAGGGTTAACGCTTGGATTTTTTAAGAAGTCAGTGAGCATACACGTTTTTTCCTTGAATTGTTCTAAAGGTATATTTATTTTGGCACTAATCAACCCAATTTAAAAAAAACAAAAACAATCAATAACATTGATATAAAAAAAACGTATGAAAAACCTTTTAAAAAACCTAAAACCCAAATTATTTTGGTTTTTTTATACGTTTTTATTTATGATCAATGTTCTATGATTGTTTGTTTTTATGAATTGGTTGTTTTAAAATTTGGGACAAAAATATACCTTTAGAACAATTCAAGGTATTTAAAGTTAGCTCACTAGAGTATCTTAACAAATCCAGAGGCTTGAACCTTCGAATGAAAGCTATTTTAGTATGGTAGCACTTACTAAATTAACCTTGGTCTCCCGTGCGGAAAAAAAAGTGGATCGAAGTGGAACAGAGCTCTGGATCTATATATGCCTACAAATGAGTTGTACCATTGCTAGTACAACTTGCCAGGTGAGCAGTCATTGAACTTTTTTCGAAATTTTATTTCTACAAATTACACATTTGGGGCGCCCCTTTGGTCCCCCCCCCCCTCCTTTTGTCTTTTTCTCTCTGGAGGTTCGATTGCACAAGAAGTACCTATATAACCCAAATTTATCACGAGTCAGCTTCTTCCTCATATATAACCCTACTTATACAGAGCTACTTCTCTCCCTTATATATCCCCCTATATTTACAGGCTCAGCTTCTCTCCTCTTTTATAAACCCTATAATTACAGAGCTCAGCTTTTCCCTACAATAAACCCTTTTTTAAGGCTCAGCTTCTTTCTCTATTTTATAACCCATATATACAGAGCTCAGCTCCTCCCCCTCTATCATATCCCTTTATCACAGGCTCGCTTCCCTCCCTTTATCAGTAACCCTATATATCACAGAGCTCAGTTTCTCTATATTAAAACCTATATTCCAGAGCTCAGTTTCTCTACATATAACCCATTGTCACGAGTTCCTTTCTCCCTCTCTCGCATCCTGCTTCGATTCGGCACAAAAAAACCCCTGACAGGTTTGCACAATGTAATGTTGATTTGGGGATCCTCCAAAAAGGGGTATTTGATCACTTTCTAAATATAGTGATTGCAAAAAGTGAAGCCTTAAGAGTTACAGCTTTCTTTCCATCCCCTTAGTTACCGACATTTACATTAGACAAGACCGGGACTATTGCCCCGGGGTTGCATGTCTACATTTTATTGATGAAGGGAATATGAAGGAGCTTGAAAAGGGGACTGGGGAGAAATATCGTCTTTGTATAGAGAATCCACTGGTTTTTAAAGTAATTTTTGTGTAAACATTGTAGATGCTCCCTGGGCCCCTTTGTCTTTCTCAGACCTCCTCCCTCCCCCTGTGACTCAGCATCTGATTTAATTTTTTCCCTGATCAATAACAGGGAAAGGGGAAATGACTTCTTGGCAAAACCCCTTTAAGTATGATAGGTGAAATGTGAACCAAAAACTTAAAAGGGGTTTTCTTCAACTGTGGGCACTATTTAAAATAAAAATGTAAAAAAAAAAAAAAATTATTACTGGGTATCCCTTTTAAATCATTGTGCATTTGAATTTATCCCTACATTTTCATTATTGCACGACCTCTGAGCTTTGACAGGAGCACTTAAATTGAATTGATAGAAGAGGACATTGTTTCAATATAGAAAGGTACACAAATGTCAGAAATAGGTGTACAGTATACTCTACAGACAATAAAAAGATGGATTTAAATTAAAATTTCTTTTTTTGTCTTTTATGCACCCAAATCCTGAAAAAACATGTATGTTTGAAACTGAAAACATAAAATTTGTATTTCTCTCTAGAACATCTTGGCGCCTTTTATGGATCTTCACATATAATTTAAGGGGCCCTTTTTTTTGTTGTTTTTTCAAGCGCTCCCTGAATTCATGATGGACTTCAGTGGGGAAGAGGGAGGTCCGCGTCAGCAAATCTTTTACCCTTTTTAAAAGCCAAGTCCTATTATCCAAGGGTGATGTATAATCCAATCTCAGGTATTAGACCCCAAGGGGGGTGTGAAGTTCCGTCCCTGCCGCAAATTGAAGAAGAAAATAGCCAAAAGAGAAAAAAATGTACAAAAGCATTGTTTTTAAATTGGAAAGGTAAAAAATAGAGAGACAAGAATCCAAAGGGATGACAAGGCAAGGTTTTGTTGGCAAGCGGGGAATGCCTTTAATGTGTCCAAAGAAAATTGTTCATTTTTCCCTCGAGAGTGATCTACAATAGTTTTTTCCCATTAATTACACCTGCTGCCTTTTTTCTGCTCTATTTTAAGGCGAGCAGCATATAATTTCCTTCCAACCTAGTCATGTCAATTATTTGAACAATAATAAAATAAGTAAATAAATCAGTGCTTTCATGTGAAAAACGTAACTATAAAAAAAAGTTTACAATGAAATACTAATATCCCCCACATACATAAACCCATCATCTTCCATATCACTGGCTAATGAATTTATATTGATATTTTTAAAAAATACATTTGGTCTTGTTTGTGAGATAATTTACTAGCTACAAAATATTATTTCTTTTTATTTACCCAAATGTTTTCTATTCCAAAAACATTTTAAAAGGTTTCCCTGCAACCCTTGTCCCTGGCGGGTTATTTTTTTTCGCATGGTTTGCTTGGTTAAGTAAAAACCCCATTTTGATAATTGCTACACTTTAATAATTGGTTTTCTGGAACATAGCCAAGGAAAAGGAAGGCATCATGGTGATCATCCTTTGCCCTGATCATGTTCACAAAGTAATGTTCCTTACTTGGGGGTTAGCACATTCAGTAAATTGGGAAATGCAAATAGGCCTATAAAAAAAGGGCCCACTAATTCTGCTTACAAGCAAAGCAACAAAGCTCGGGAATGGCACAGGGGGGAGAAAGAAACCTTTATTGGGCATGGGGGACCCCTGGGTGTGGTTTTGCTTAGGAGCATGGGGAATTGTCCCCTTTTCTCCCGGATGACAAAACCTTCCCATTTTGATTTTTGAAACAGGGCTTCCCCCCTTTTTTTTCACACCACATGGGGACTTCCCTGAAAAATCTTAATACTTTTGGGCCCCCGCATAAAAACCTCTAGGTTTAAATTAAATTTATTGCCCCTAGCAAAACCCAATCAAAAAGGCCTCTCTCTTTTTTCCGACAATATGAAATGAAAGGGGCCTCTGATTGGTTTCTATGGGGGAACAAAGTGAAATTTTAGACCTAGACAGTTTTATACATTGGCCTTAATGATTAAAAACCCTAGAGAATTATTTGAAAAAAAATCACTCTCGTACTAGCACTTTAAAAAATTCGAGGTAAATAAATGAAATAATTCAAACTCTTAGAATTCTGTACCCGCTTCGTTTTGGTAATGTCTTATATTGTTACCAGAATTGCCATAGGGAAGCACCAGCTACGACTTGGCCTTACTAATGTCAATTCAAAAGACAGGACCTTGCCCTACACAGATTGATGGAAATTATCGAAGGGCAAAGGGGAGATGAAAACAAAAAACCCCAAAATGTCAACTGCATCCTAAAAAGCATTTTAGAATGCAAATTTATCCATCTAAATAATGAATGCAGCAAAAAGCAAAAAAGAAAAAAA
>JAODAL010081118.1:0-12009 GCA_025379985.1 Phyllomedusa bahiana | reverse complement strand
TTTGAGAAAACATGCTTAAAAGGGATTTTTTTTGCTAAATAATACCATTTTGTGCAATTTTTCCATTGTGGTCTGGTAAACAATCATTTATGGCAGGTTTGCCGGGACAGGAGCTGTCTGGTCTGTATTCAAGGGGGGCCATCAGTTGCACCTTTTGCCCCATGTTTAAAAAACGGCCCTAGAAAGGATCTTCAATGCGTAATTTTTTAAGAACAAAAAATAAAAGAGATAGTTACCCTGCATGGGATAAAGCCATAAAAATATATTAAAATGTTTTCATTTTTAACAGAAGTTAGGACATCCCTTTCATATTTAATTAAATTCTTCAGCTTCCTTGTGGTACTTTCCCTTTGAAAGAAGGGGCCCTAGCTCTTTGTTGCTGAAAAAGAAACCAAGCCCTTTTTTAAGAAACTACATTTTGCGATGAAGGGTATTTTTTACATCTTGATAACTCAGCATCTGCTTATTTTTATATTTGAAAAAAAAAAAAATGTTTTTTGACATGAAATTCTGTCTTATAATGTAGTCCTTCGCAATAAAAAATTTTTTTGCTAAAAATCAAATTGTATTCCCATCTTTCATCTAAAAATAAGGTTATGTAAAAAAAATTAAGTTATGTAATATGAACATTTTTGTAAATCTTCTATTTTTAAATACATCAACATAAATAGAAGTCATGGTAAATGTCTAAAAGAAAAGCATTATAACTTCAGTAAAAAATGTTCAGAAAAAGTTTTAAACTATAATTCATAAAAAAATTAGCCTTTTAGTTTAACCCAAAGGGTTTTTTTTGTAGGCCCAAATGTATTTGTCAGACATTGCCATCCTTTCTGAAAGGGGTTTGTAAACAATTTTCCCATTTCATTGACTATCTAATTAAAGTCTCCAAAAAACTAAATTTTGAATTTCCACGAGGTCCCCAGTTACAAGCCCCTCGTTACAACTTTTGAATACAAGGGTTTTTTTCCCGGGCACATGTGTCTTAAAAACCGACTCTCCAAAAATGTCCCAGACATGCTGATCGCGGAAAAATTTTTTTGACTGAAATACCATCAATAATCATGTTTTTTTCTGTAAACCCAATGATTAGTGAGGTGTTAATTGCCCTCTACAGTACAGAGGGTACAAAATATCCTGTATGCTCATTTACGGGGTTTTGCGGCCCCTTTGGGTACCAGGTAAAGGGCAAAAATAGACAATTGTAGGGGTGTAAGTCCAGCACCCAATAAAAAGGGGAAAGTTTCTAAAAAAAAAAAAAAAAAAAAATATGTTTTTTTAATTAAGGGCCCAGTTAAAATTTGTTGAACATGCGGCCCCTGTGTTTGATGGTTCGGGATTTGTAGCCCAAGGATGATGAAAGCTTTTTTAGTGGATGTGGACTTACAACAATAAAGTTGCGCCTTTGGGGTCTAGAATCATATTTGAAGAAGACAAGCTCAAAGGGGGGTGATGATATTCTGGGGAATTCTGTTGGGAAAAACCTTGGATTAGGGATTTATGTGGAGTTCATTGACATGACTACCCCCTGAAAAATTGTTCGACAAATACACCTCTTCTGGCAACAGATTCCCGAATAGTAGTGGCGTCTTTCAAAAAATGCTCTATGATGCACGAAAAAAAATGTTCAGTAGAGGTTTGGGAAAAAGGCAAAAAGTTTCAAAATGTTGGTTGGCTTCAAATCCACAAGTCCAAATTTGGGAAGCATTTTCGGGGGTGTTCTAGAGGGGCCCAAAAATTTTTAATTGACAGGACTTTTTTGGGTTTCCTAATGTTTTGTGCCGATTTCCAAGACAAATTTTATAAAACTTTGGTGTCCATCCTAAAGGGCAATTGTTTTGCAGCCTATTAAAAATTAGGCAGGTGATTTAATTTTATGGTTT
Source organism: Phyllomedusa bahiana (assembly GCA_025379985.1). Lineage (NCBI taxonomy): Eukaryota > Metazoa > Chordata > Amphibia > Anura > Hylidae > Phyllomedusa > Phyllomedusa bahiana. The sequence goes on along the minus strand of JAODAL010081118.1, from coordinate 10,129 downwards.
TCAGTGAACATTTAGTTTATCAAAATTTTTTTATGTTAAAAACTTTGGTTTTAAAAAAAGGCAAACAACCCCAAATTTGGGTAATTAAAAAATTATACTTGCAAATGTTTGGGGCGCGGAGACACTTTAATTATGTAAGTTTTCAAATTAATTACTGGGAATAGAAACGCGTACGATTTTAATCTTTTAAAAGGGGCATTTCCTTTCCCAAGGGGTCTTAAAATCATTTTCATAATTTTTTTAGTATTTATTTTTATTTTTGCAGTCCTATGCAATTAAGAAATAAATATAAAATCATGTCCCCTTTTGGGGGGAGTAAAGGTAAAATTCTGAAGGGGGGGGAATGTTGTTTACAGTTTTGTGAGCAAGGGTGTAACTAGAATTTATAGGGCCTCATAGCAAAATGAGATGGGTCCCACGGCCTAATGACAATAAACTAAAACAGCAGCGTAAGTAGCAATAATTAAAAGTATTAAAAAATCTACCTTATGCCAGGGAACCCACATAGTAGTGCTGGAGAACAGAAAGCCACCAACTACTTGTTACCTACAAAAACGAACAATGTTCTTGGGCTTTCCCCAATCTTGGGCCCCCCAAAGCAGCTGCTATGGCAATAGTTACGGCCATGGCTGTGAGAGGTAATCTCATTATAATGGTAGGAAAAAAACCCAAATATATCTATTTTTTTTCTTAAAATACCAGTAAAGAGGATTTGATGAAGGGGCATGGAGGGGAAAAAACTATTATTCACAAATTCCCTATGAAAAAAAAAATTTAAAGAAAGTTTTCCCTTTTAAGTAAACAAAAAGAATAAAAGAGGTTTTGTTACAGGTAGGTCAATAAAGGTGATGACCTACAAGTGAATAGATCTGGAATCAGTCTAATACAGAGGTATAAAATGTGTCCATGAACAGGAAAAAAATCCGGGGTTAAGGGCCTAAAAACCTAACAGTGCCACTTTTTTTTTCCAAACCCCCCCTTTTGGGACATGGATAAAAAAATTTAAATGAGAAATTGCATGTTTTTTTCAATAAAAGTGGGGGTAAAGAAAAATTTGTGGGTTTTTGGGCTTATTTTTTCCCCAATTGTTTTTTTAAAAACCCATTTTGGGCCAATGTTTTAAAAAACGGTTTAGACCAAAGAATTTTTTTTTTTGGCCTAAGCACCCAAAGGGCCCCTTTTTTTTCATATGGGTTTGGGAAAAATTTAATGGGGGGCCCTCTGATTGGTTGTTTGGGAGAACAAAGAAATTTTTTAACCTTAGGCAATCCCATGGGGCCCCTTTGTTTTAAATTGTTTTATTGAAACACCCATTCGGGCCAAAATTTTCCCAATTATTTTCTTTACTTGTTTTTTCACAAAAGAAGTTAGGGGAAAAATTTATTTACTTTTAAATTTCTTGTTCAAAATTCATGCCAGTGATTACCGAAAAACCCTCAAAGGGCTTTTTTTTACTTTTTTTTGCAGGAAATTTTGCGGAAAAATTTTTTTAAAAACAAAATTGTTTAACACTAATATGCTGAAATAAAATTAAAAGTTTTAAAAAAAACAATGAACAGAATTTATCAACAAAAAATTGCCAGGGTTAATAGAATTTTTAAAAAACAGGGTGATTAGAAAGTCCCAGAAAAAGTGTAAATAATAAAAATTACCCATCACAGCAGGGAAAACCCCAGGAAATGGGACCCAAAGGGCTAATATCAAAGATCAAAAAGGCTGATTATCAGTAAAAAGGTATTAATGTTTTAAATTTACATTTTGCGGGCTTATTTTTATGTTTTTTTTTTGGGAATTTTTAACAAAAAACCCTCAGTTAAATTTTTTCCAGTACATGCCCCGTTTTCCAAAAAGAATTTGGGGAAATTTTTTTTACCTTCCATTCATAAAGCTTTTTTTGGGTGAACCGGTAGCAAAGTTGCTATTAAGCATTACCGCTTGTGTTTTAAAAAGTGTGCCCAAAAAGTCCAAAAACGGTGTTTGAAGCGGGGGCTAAACAGTTTAAGGGTCCATTTCATGCATAGTGGTTTTGGGGTTTGTTAATTACAGTGTCCGGGTTAGAGGCCAAAAATTTAAGGAGAAAACTCTTAGGGTTTGAGTGCCCCGGCCAGTTTAAAATTTGGGGTTTTTTCGACGGTTTGGGGGTTTTTAAAAACCGTCAAAAAAACCAACAAGCAACGCCCCTTCAATGGAAAACCCGTCCCACCCGTCCCCATTTGCCAGCGGTCCGAAAAACTTAGAAAGATTTTTAAAGCGGAATTTTAAAAAACTGTGGAACATGTGGGTGTGTGGGAAAGTGGCCCAAACCTAAAATTTGGCATATGAAAAATATATGTGTGACTTATAATGTAAAGAATTTTTTGCATTTTGCTTTTTGGCCCAAGATCCCATTTTTTCCCGGGTTTTGGTTTATGAAAAATTAAGAGACTTGTGGTAACTTAGGGGGGGCCCACACCCAACTTAGGTAAAGCAGGGAAGACACAGAAAAATGGGGAAGGACAGATTTTTTGGGAGGATAAATCAGTTTTCCTAAAATTTTGGGGCTTGAACAAAACTGCCCCCAAAAAGGGAGAAAAAAAGAGTGTGGTGTCTACATTTGATGTTTTGGGCAAAAAAAGGCCCCGGGGAAGGAAAAAACCCCTTTGCAGAGACTGAGAGGAGCAACTACATTGGGGATATGGGCAACCAACAGAGGGGAACTTATCCCCAAGGGCAGAAAACTCCCGGGCCATCACGGGTTAATCCAGGACAAACCCCCGTGGCCCCCCGGCCATCTGTGGGGCGGGCCCTGTTTTTTAGCCCCGTTGGGGGAAAGGTTTGGTTTTGGCCATAACCCAAGAAGGGCCCCCGATTGGGGAAATTTAAAGATATTTTTGCTAAAGCACTGCTATTTATATGCCCAGCCGAAAGTGAGAAAAATCTTAAAAATATGGTAAAAAAACTGGGGGGGGGGTTTGATTTGGGTTTAAAGTTGTAAGCGGGCTGTCCCTACACCGCGGCAGCATTTGAACCCCCATTTACACAAAAAACTTTCCCTAAATTTTTGTTCGGTTTTTAAAAGGGGTTAAAGGGGTTTTTGGTTCGGCCATTAAAACCCTGGGGGAGGGAAAACCCAATAAAGCATCCTGGGATAAATTTCCCGCTCGGGACTTTTGAACCGGGGGTCTCGGTCACAACTTTTGTAAGGGTTTTTTTTTTGGGGAAAATTGTTGACCATATTTTTCCTGAAGAGTTTCAGTAAAAAAATCGTTGTTGAAGGGGTTTGTTGGAGCCCATTTTTTTTTTCCCCGGGACCCGCTGTATTCCGGAAAACCTTTCCTCGGTACTCGACTTCCTTTTTCCCAAAAGGGGGGGGCTTGGATCCGAAAACCATGGAAAAAACCCTTTCCCCCTGCGTCCAAAAAAAAGGCCAAATTTTCCGATCACATTTCCTGCGGCATTGATTGGGGCATCAAAAAAATTTTAAAAAATGGGGGCGTGGCTTTTTCCCAATTTCCCCGTCGACCCCTTTCCCTCCCTAGTGTTGGGATAAACAAGGGGTTTAAACCATTTTTTTGGCACCCAACACCCAAAAAATCGGGAAAGCCCTTTGCACCCTGGATCTTTTACTTCTATTGAAAATAGGAAACCATATTGAATGCTTTTTCTGCAAATTTTTTGGGAATTGCGAATAGTTAAAAATTAACCCCCCCCCCTAGTAGTAAAAAACCCCCTTTATGGGGAGTAAAATACAAGTTAAATGGGAACTTTTTTGTTTTTTTTTTTAATAAAAATTTTTAAAAACCCCTTCCCGGGACTTTGGGGGCGTTGGATACCCCCAAATCGGGAAGTGATTTTCCCGCAAATGGCAAACCCAATCCCGCCCGGGCGTTCGCGCGGGCTTGGGGGCGAGCACGCCGATCGAAACCCATGGGCCCAAACCCGGTAAATTTAAACCCCCTGGCCGCATCCCTTTAACCCCCCCCGGCCCGGGAGGGGGGCCCTCCCCCGCGGGTAAATTCCCGCTTCTTTTACCGCGCCTGTCATTTTTTGGCAAATTAATAAGCCGCAGGCAGGAGGAGTGATTTTCCCCTCCCTTGCCCCCGTCGGCTCCCGGGGCACTGTAGTCGGCACCGACCCCCTGTTGATGACCCCGGGAATGAAGGGCCCCACTTCCGGGGAAATCTGTGAGTAAACCCATGCCCGAAATTTGAAATTTTGGGCATGGTGACGGGGGTTTTCAGGGCCCGACCATTACCCCAGCACAAATAGGGTGAAAGGGCCCCCTTTCAAAACAAAAATCTGAGGATTTGCGTTAGAAGTTTAAATTGGAAAAAAATTTGGAAAAAAGTAAAAATAAAGCCCCAAAAGTAAAAAAAAAGTAAAACCCCAAAAAATTTAAAAAAAAAACACTACACCCCCCCTTTTCCCCCTTTTAAAAACCCGCCAATGGGCCCCAAAAAAGATAAAAAAAAAAAAGTACCCATTTTTGGGTTTCCCCCGCCGCGGTGCGTAACGACCCCCCTTATAAATCTGTAAAATTTTTAAATTTAAACCCCCGTAGGGGGAAAACGCCGTACAGAACAAAAAAAAAAACATTACAAAAATTCCCGTTTTTTGAAACATCCTGCAGCCAAAAATGGAAAAAAAAGCAAATCAAAATTTTTTAGTTCCCAAAAATTTGGTCCCAAAATTTAAAAATTCCCATTTTAACCCCCAAAAAAAAAAAATCTTAAAACGTCTCTGAAACGGAAAATAAAAAAGAAGGGCCCCTCATAAGGGGACAGCGATGCAAAAATTTTAATTTAACACAATTTAAAAAACATTTTTTTTTTTTTAAAAGTGTTTAAAAAATTTAAAAAAAATTTAATAAAAAAGGGGGTTTTGCCTTTTAATTTTGTATGACCAAGGAGTAAACCCAAAATGGTCATGGAACTGAAACGGGCGCTGTTTTAAAAAAAAAAAAAAAAACACTCCTAGGATTGAAAGAAAATTTTTTTCACCATGCCCTTCCAAAAAAAACAAAAAAAAAAACTGATCAAAAAGTTTTTTCCCGCCCCAAAAATTATACTAAAAAAAACGTCAACTTTTTCCCGGAAAAAAAAACAACCCCCTTTACCGTCCGAACCAAAAAAAATAAAAAATTTAAGGGCCCTTTTCAGACAAAAGGCGTTTAAAAAAGGGTTTTTTTCCTTTTTGAAAAAAAGTTTTTTTAAATTGTTTTAAAAGCATTTAAAAACAAAAAAAAAAAATAAAAATTTTGGGGTTTATCGCTGAAAATCGAAAATCGCCCGGGGTTTAAAAATTTATTATGTCGTTACCCGCACGGGGACCGTTTTTGAAAAAAATAAAAAAAAAAAAACCCACTACCGGAATTTGCTGTATTTTTTAAAAAGCCTAAAAAAAAAAACCCTTTAAATAAAAAGTGATAAAAAAAGGGGGCATATCCCCCCCATAATGGTATAGAAAAAAACGTAAAATCACCCCACAAAAAACAAGCCCTAATCACCCTTCCGTATACGAAAACTGAAAACTTTTGGCTACAGAACAGGAAAAAACTTTAAAAAGCAATTTTTTTATAGACCTATTTCTATTGTGTAAAATTTAATAAAACATAAAAAAAACTATAAAAAAACTAATCTTTGCAATTGTACCGCCCCCCCATAGTAAAGAACCCTTTGTCTTTAATGAAACGGCGAACGCTGTAAAATTGAAGCCAAAAAAAAAAGGGCCGGAATTGCGTTTTCCCTCTTTTTCATACCCAATGCAAAAAACAACAACTTTGAACCCCGTGCCCCCCAAAAAATGTACAAAAAACCCCCCTAGATATTTTCTTTGAGGCGTTTGAATCCAAAATGGGTTAAATTTGAAGGTTTACCCTTTTCGGGGTATTTTGGGGGGTTTTTTAAAAAAGGGCGACTTGGCCCCACCAAAATTTTGCTTTCCCCAAAAGCCAAAAAAGGCCCCCTTTCCCCTATACCCCTGCCAAACAGCAGTTTAAACCCCCACATGTTGGGTTTTTTGCCAAAATTTGGGAAAAAATTTGCGTAAAAAAAGGTTTTGGGTGTTTTTTTAACCAGGTTTTCCTTGAAAAAAAATTTAAACTTTTTTCACTAAAATTGCAGATTTTTTGAAAAAAAAAAAAAATTTTAAAAATTTTTTAAAACACCCTAACGCAAAAAATTTTTTTGTGACACACCGGGGGGGGTCGATTTTGCTCACTACCCCCCGGGTTTTATTTTCCCTTAAAGGGGGTTGTCGTTCCAATAGGGGGTATTTTTTGGGGGGGTTTTTAAAATTTTGGGAAAACCTTTTGGTCCGAAAACCCTAAAAGGGCCCCAAAATAAAATAAAAAATGAAAATGAGCCCAGGGGCCCTTAGGTGTCTTCCTTTTTTGGGGTTTTTGGGTTTACCCAAAAAAATTTCACTAGGGCCCCCTTGGGAAACCTCTAAAAAGGGAGAATCGGGGGGAATAAATATTAAGTTGTTTTTTCCCTAAACACTTTTAAACCGAATTTTTTGTAAAAAAATGTCTTTTAAAAATTGAAAATCTGAAAAAAAAATTAAAATTTTTGGATTTCACTTCCACTTTACTTAAATTTTTGGGAAAAAACCTAAGGGTTAATAAATTCCCAAATGCGGTTTTAAATTTTTTAAAAGGGGTTGAAATTTTTGTTAGATGAGGTCTTTTAAATTGGTATCAAAAATACGGGCCCAACAAAAAACGTTAGAACGGGGACTGGTTCTTTTTAAAAAATGTATTTTTGAAAAATTTTGGTTAAAAATTTTGGGAAAATTTTAACTACTAAATTTTCAAACCCCCCTAATGGTAAAAAAAAAAAAAGCCCTTTTAAAAAATAATGTTCCCAAAAATCACAGACATGGGGGTGTGAAGAAGTTAAAAACTTTTTTGGGTGGAATAAATATCTGTTTACTTTCAAAAAATTTTTTGAATTTTAAAAATTTGGAAAATTTTTCCAAATTTTTTAGGGATTTTTTGATATTTTTTTAAAAAAATAAACAAGCATTTTTTGGACCAAAAATTTTTTAAACTTTTTAAAAGCACAATGTGTAATGAGAAAACAATTTTCCGAATAAACATGGATGGGTTTAAAATTTGAAAAAAGTTATTCTCAAATAAAGGGGACAAAGACAGTTTTTAAAAAAGGGGGGCTCTGTCGGGGGGAAGGGGCCCCAAAAACGGCCCCGGCGTAAGGGGTAAAGACCCCATTTTGCCTTTGACCAAAAGAAAAACAAATAAGGGAAACATAATTGTCGCGCACATAAAACTAAACTTTAAATCGCAAAAAAAGAAACCTTTTTAAAAAGTTCCCAGACAGAAAAAAAAAAATTTTTAGTCTCAGGAAAAAAGTGATGCAAAGCAAATGTAAAATAACAAAAGAGTTTATCTTAAAAGCAGTACAAATTTGTTAAATTTCTGGGAAACGTACTGATTGCAGAAAAAAAAAAAGGAAGGTAGGGAAAAAAAACAAAAAAAGTAAAAAAAAAACTGTGGTTTAGAAAATCAATGATGAGTTTTAAAATCAATGTGGGTTTTATGAGTCTGGGTTTTGTCCGCATAAATTTATACAATAAAAAAGACTCCCCCCTTAGAACGAACAAACTAAAGCCTTCAGTTGGGAGGATGAAAAAGAATCCGCAGGGGACCATTTTTTTTGATGGCCCCTTTTTAAAAAAGTTTTATTACTTTGCTATCATGAAGATAGGGGGCATTGACTAAAATTTTTACGGCAGTTGGGTGTCCCCTTTTGTTCTATTTTACAGCAAAGCTTGGGTTGGAGAAGGAAAAAACAGTATCTTTACAAAAATGAATTTCAACTAAAATTTTTGAAAATATTGCCTTTATCCTTTTCCCGAAAAACATTGAAAAATATGACCTTTGAAACCCAAAGTAAGTAGGGCAGCGCACAGCTTTTAAAAAAACAGTGTAAATTTTTTGGGGCCCTTAAAATAACACCCGCCCAATGTTAAAATGCGGGAAAAAAAGTTAATACATTCCTAAGTGGGAAATTTACAAAAAATGCCCAAATTTTAAACTTTTACCTCCACGGTTTTCATGTGGAAAGTCCCTGTGACATTAGTGTAATAAGGGGCCCCATTATGAATGGGGGGCAATGGAAGTTCAAAAATGGCAGTCAAAAGGCAAAAGAAATGCTGAGGATCGAAAAAAAAGTTTAAAATTTTTCCTTTTTTTTTTAAGGTAGTTTTAAGCTTAAAAGTTTTTAAACCCCGAAAATGAGCTGCCGACAGGGGCTAAGGGGCCATACCGAGTTTAACAAGGCAGGAAAATTTTGGGTTTCAAGGCCCGTCGTCCCAAAAGAGGCCCCCTTCAAAAAATTTATCACAATAAAACCCACTTTTGGAAATTTGGGGGGATTTCCAGAAAACAAAAGGGAAAGGGTTGCTATAAGTAAAAATGTTTCAGGGGATGCCCGTGGGAACATGCAAAAGTACGCACTTTGTGATGCGGGCGCCTTTTGCATAAAAAGTTTGAAAGAGAATGCGTTTCATGCAAAAAAACCCCCACCCCGGTTTTAGTGGTCCGAGCGATGTGCAACATGTAAAAAGGTTTTGTATTTTTTTAATATAGGGTCTTTGGGTCAGTGTTCCCCGGATTTTGGGTTGGGGTTAGGAATTGGGGAGGGGGGGCCACAAAAAGGTTTCAGGGGGGCTTCCCCAAAACAGAGACAGGGACACAAAATTTCAGTTCAATTTTTGGCGTTGCCTGGGTTTTTTTTAAACAAGTTAAAAAAAACAAACAAAAACAAATTAAAACTTAGGGAAAAGAAAATAAATACCTGCTCGGGGGAAACTCTCACAAACACAGGATTCCCGACTATTACTTGGAACGGCTTTGCAATTAAGCATTTTCCTTCAGGGAAGGGTCATTCCTCAAACCCAGAGTAACATCAGACAGGCACAGGCCCTAGTCCCAGGCTTTATGGTGGCCCCCAGCCTCACTGTGCAGGGGAGTGGCCACCCCCCCCGGCTTTTTGACCCCCGAAAGGCCGACCCAATAAGGGGGACGGAGCCGCTAAAACTGGGGGACTAGACCTGTCGTAACATATTGTTACGACACCTAAACTGCGGCCCCCTTTTTCCCCACCGGCCCGGGCCTCTGGGTGAAAAACGCATTGGGCTCCCTTACCCCCCAAAAGCCGTGGAGAGCATCCTAGGAGAAATATTCTCCGCAACAATGGCCCCCCTTACTGCTCACATACCCTCCCCCCTGCGAACTGTGGGTCGGGACATTTTTAGCTCCCAAACTGGTTTTGACAGGCGTCGCATTGCCCTGTAGTCTTCCTGCCCTAGTTCTACAGAAAAACGAAATTCTGCAGTGCAGGAACCACGGGAAACCCTACATTTCTCTCTTTTGTTGGGACATCCGGGTTTTAGAGGTTGGTCTGTATAAACCCTAAAAAGCCCCCCATAGGTAGTACTTTAAGGGTTTCACCCCCACTTGATAGCCAAAAACTCTCGCTCACAATACGAAATTCCCTTCTGCGGGGGGGCTTCCTACTTAAGTAGATTAAGGGTGCCTTCTCCGCTCTTCCGGGGAAAGCCGCACCCGTCCCACACAACCACCCGTCTGTACAACAAGCCCTTTTGAAATTTGGGGTGATATACGGGTTTTTTACAAAGGCCATTTTAACCCCCTGGTTGCCCTTCTGCCCTGGGTTCCAAGTGCCCAAACAGATTTACTTTTTTTTGTCAGGTCGGTTGCGGGGCTGCTATACTGGCAAATTTTGGGGATAAACCTCCGATAGTCCCCCCGTACCTAAAAAGGCCCCTCATCTGTTTTTGGGGTTGTGGTTGTGGCCAGCCCTGTATCCCCCACCTTTTTAACCTGGGTTTTGAAACACCCCCCCCCCTGAGTACCCCGGTACCCGGGCTTCTTCCAGTCCAAAAGCATTTTTTCCTGGGGTTTCTGTTAGCCCCCCCCGGGGGAATTAAGATGGCCTTCCCTTGGGTAGATGGCGTCCCAGTCCTCACAAAAGATTAAATGTCACCAGATATCCCAAAAGCAATCGACATGGGGCTTAGGATGACACCCATTAATCTTTGGAAGGGGCCGGAGCCCCAGAAAACCCGAAAGGCGGCGACATACGGAAGGGCCCCCCCCGGGGTTAAA
>JAODAL010081117.1:0-12010 GCA_025379985.1 Phyllomedusa bahiana | reverse complement strand
ATTTTGGGGTTTGTGGAGCCAGCCGGCGAGCCCAACAGAAAAACTTTTTCTTGAAAAGCCTTTTTTTTTGTTAAAAAGGGGAATGGATAGAGGCTTCGCAGCAAAAAAGGAGAAAAAAAGTCAAACAGTTTTTCCCTTGGGCGGGACGGTTTTTTGACGGTGTCGGGCCCCGACTGGGGGAAAAGATTCGATCCTGTTTTGGAATAAACGGTGAAAACCTAGTTAAAAAATAGGGAGCACTGGGGCCAATTAACCTCAGGACCCGGGGATTTTTTCCCTGTTGGAGTCGGGACAAAACCCCTCTACTTTTACTTTAATTCCCTTAAACTTTCCAGAAAACCGTTCCCCGTTTAACTTCTAGTGTGGCTTGAGCTGGGGTAGGGGGCCCCTTTTGAATTAAAGCAAAAAGGGGGGGGGGGGGGGTTTGCTGGCGGGTCTTGGAGGGCAGTGGCGGATTGGGGTGATGTATTGGAGCAGAGTTGTTTGTTTTTTTGGTTTTTGAATTTTTTACCCGTTTAGTTAATCATTTCTTTAAAGCATTCCCAATGACCACTGTGGTTAGTAAATTTTTCTTTTTGTGCCTCTCTTTTTCTTATTGGGAAAAATTTCAATCTTCTGTTGTTTTTAGGGTTGGAAAATGTGAAAAATTAAAGTTTTTCACAACTAATTGTCTGCCTGGAGTTTGATAATTGAAAGGGAAATACTATTTTTATTAATTTTCCATTTTTGTATTTTTTTTGGAAGACTCATTAAAAAAAAAGGGTTTTAAAAAAAAAAAAACAAAAAAAAAAAAAACATCCCTAACTTGAAGATTTTTTTTAAAATGAGTTTGGGCAATTTTAAAAATTCTGAGTTAAGTCAAAAAGGGTTTTTTAATTTTGTTCATCAAAAAAAAAAGAGGTCAATCTTTTGGGAATCCCCTTAGATATCCAATCATAAAGGGGGGACGTGAGGGATACTTTAACTGAAAAATTTAAAAAATGGGGGAACACAATGTTTGAAATAGGTATTAGATGATTCTTCATTTACATATTTGTTCAAGATAGAAATAAGTGTTGAAGGGGGAGGGTGGGTTTCATTTTTTTGGGATAGTAACCCCAAAAAAAGTAAGGAAAATAAAAAGATCTTAACCGTTTGTAGGGGGAAAGCAGGTGGGTTTTCAAGCGGGGAAACCAGTGATGTTGCTTGGTTTTATTCCCCAAAATGTAGCTGGCACCCCAAAATAGATGCTGAATTATACAATGAAAGGGTTTGGGGCACGGGACTACCTCCTTTTGGACGGGAAAATACAAATATCGTTATTTCCTTCTGGGCCCCTTCTTTTCCCCCCAAAAAAAATTTTTTAGTAATAAGGATTGTAGTTTTTTTATAAGCGAGGGGGGGAAAAAAAAAAGGGCAGACATCAATTACATACGGGATTTTTAGAAAAAGAAACCCTTTTAAAACAACATTAACCCTTGCGATCCGGGTAAGGAAAAAAAAGTTTTAATCAAATCAACTTTGAGACTAAAGTGTCATATACAAAGTCCAAGTTCCCGCTAATAGTATTTTGTTTTTAAATTTTTAAAATATTTTTTCCCAAAGGGATAGGAAATAAAAGTGTCAGCGCAAAAAAAAACTGAAAGGGGGAAAAGGTCTGCTAGACCTAAAGGGGTTGCACATCCCAAAGGCATCGGGGACAGTTTTAGTTAAGTTTAGTTTATAGTTTGACACTTTACTATAAGCTTAAAAAAATATGTAGTAAATGGGAAAATTGAGGAAGCGGGGGGTCTCGCAACATAATCAAAAGGGTGGGCCCGGATACAGACTGTTTTTAGTTGACCCTGGGGAATCAAAAATTTGGTTTAAAGGTTAGATCTTCTGTTTTACTTTTTTGAAAGGGCTCTTTTAAAAAGGGCGGGGAAAAAAAGGGGGGAAAGGGGAACCCTTGTGGGGTTTACCATTAGATATGGGAAAAGGGCCCGGGAAAAGGGAAAACCTGGGACTTTACGGGCTGCAGAAGAGGGGTATCCCAGACCCTTTAATTGCACTGTAAATCGCACCAGAGAAACCCCAAATTTTTTCATTACCTTTTAAATATAACCCCAATTAATTCTGTCAAAGGCTTTCTCTGCATCTAAGGTTATATGGGCCCAAAGGGGTTTTATTAAAATTTAAATTGAAATGCAAGACTTTTTTTTACCTAAAAAACCCCAAATCTCTGGTTTGCCGCCCTTTTCCCTAAACCCTATTACCCAATTTAATCAACGATGGGAGGATTTTTTTAACCGGGGGGCCCAAAAAGGGTTTAGAAAAAAATTTTATATAACAATTCAACAAAAGATATGGGTCGGGTTTTTGTGCCTAATTTGGGAAGGTTTCCCCGGTTTTTGGGGTTATTTGGGGTCCCGTTTGTTTGAAGCTTTGCAAAAGGGGAGGAGATCCTTTATCAATTATTGATTAAAAAGGAAAACCCTTATGGGGAAGAAAAATTTGGTTTAAAATTTAATTTTGTAGTATCATTTGGAAGCCCTTTTCTGGGGGATGCTTTGTTAAGTTTGGATGGGGTTAATTGGGTTTTTTTCTAATTCCATCTTTGAAATTTGGGAGAATTCAGTGCTTCCAAGTCTTCTTATTTAAACCCGGGAAAGGGACCCTAAGTTTATTTAGAAAATTTTTAAATTTTGGGATTGTGTTTAAGGGGAAAGGGGTTTTTTGGGGTGGGCCCCTTTAAAATTTAAAAAAGGGAATGGAAATAATCCGAAAAGGGGAATTGGAGATTAATTTTGGGGGTCCAAATTTTGCCCTTATCTGGAGTGGAAATAAAAGGGTTATTTTAGAAGGGGGCTTAAAGGGGTCTTATTTTCTGCGGGGGAAAACCAATTTAGAAAGGTCTTTTCCCCTTTGGATAAAAAAAATTTTAATTTTTTAGTTTCGCCAATTGTGATTCAGTTTCTTTTAAATAAAGGCTCCGTAAAAGATTTTTTGGTTTTAAAAAAGTTTTTTTTTTAACATCTAGGGTTGGGTTTTTTTGGGAAACTTTTATCAAATTTTCTTAATGTTGCCCCCAAAGATTTTTTAAACCCTTTTTCTGTTCATGGCCCCTTTTTTTTCTTTAGTTTGCAAAATTCTGCGGATCCCGCTAATATATGCCTTGTGGGCACCCATAAAGTTTCTAGGGAAAGGGCAAAAAGGGGGTTTTAATATTAAAATTTTTAAAGGGGGGTTTCCAAATACTTCCGAAGTTTTTTGGGGGAAAGTTTTTAAATTTAAAAAACGGGATTCAATTTCCCCCAAGGAAACTTGGGAGGGTTTCTTAGGTCTGTTTAAGGAGAGATTTATAGGAGCGTGGTCGGACCAAGTGATGGGGCCTTTTTTCAGTTTGTGCACGTCACAAGAGTTTTTCGATTAAGAGAAAAAAGTCAATCCGGGGAAAGGGAAATTTTTGGAGGCGGAATAAAATGTATAGTCTATCTCATTGGAGTTTTGGGTATCTCCAAGGGTCATGTAAAATTTTTCTTTTGTGTTTAATTTTTAAAAGTTGGGAGTTTTATCTTGCAGCACCCCCAGATCTGTCAAAACAACCCATTTCCCCTTTAAATAGGGTTAAAATTCCCCCAAAAATTAAACCCCCTCTCAAAATTTCCCTAAACCTTTTATTTTTATGGACTTGACAAAAGATAACTGCCCCGTATTCGGGGCGTAAAGGGGAAAAAGGGTTGTGTAAGGGGTTTTTCGAATTTATTTTAAAATTGCCCGGGTGATAAATTTTGTTTTGGGGAATATTGAATTAATAAAAGGGGAATGATACCCAAATCCTTAAAAAAAAGGCGATTCCAGCTTTTTTTAAACCCGTGAGAGATAAAATAAGAGTATGGAAATTTTTTATTCTTTAGTTCCCAGAATCCTGGCAGTTAAAAAGGGGGCTCTTGAACGCCCAAAATATTTCCCTTTCTTTTGATTTCCCAAAAATCTCTTCCCGAAAAGTGAGGGTTTTTTACGGCGTTTTTAAGGCCGGTTTTGCCCTTTTTAAAAAGGGTAATTTTAAAAAAACCCCTTTTGAAACAAGAAGAGGGACTAAACAATACGAGTTCAATTTAAGTGTCCTGAAAAAGATGGTTAAATACAGGACCTCCCAAATAAAAGAGATGGGGTTTTTTTTTTTTTTAAAACCCAAAAAAACCCCCCCCGGCCCAAAAACCAAAAAAACTTTAAAAACCCCAAGTAAAAAAGACATTGCAAAAAAATTATTTCCTCAGTGGAAAAAAAAGTAAATTTGGGGAAAATTCAGTGCAGGCACTTACAGGAATGTGAGCAAAACCCACCTTCAAGAAGTAACTAAAGGGAAACAACAATGAAAGAGAGCTTTCTCAAAGGAAAAAAGTAGTAGGGCGCAATCAACCCGACCAGGTCAATCATCTGGTTTTTGTTTAGGGGTTTTTGGGTTTTTTCTCTGACCCCGATGGGGAAATGTTTAGTTCCGGGGCTATTTCCCTTTTTCCCTTTTGTGGTTTGGGGAATTTTTTTGGAGTGACAAGCAGGTTCCCTGAATTTAATAAATCTTTTTGAATAGAAGGGGGGAAAAAGCAGACTTTTTTATAAATTTTCCCTGGTGACAAAGTTTTTTTCCCGGGAACCCCCCCGTGTTTTTGAATATATTCTCCCTGAGGTTTTGGTTTAAAGGGTTTTTCAAATTCTTTTCCCCTTTAGCAAATTTTCCCCCGCAGGAGGTCGGGGGAAGGGTTGAGTGGGCCTTAAACCCCTCTGGAAGGGCAGAAATTTTTCCCGATGGCTTTTAAAGGGAAAATTTTTTTTAGTGGGGAAAAGAAGGGGATTTTTGGGAAAGCCATCCCTAGGTAAAGAGGGGGGAAAAGTTTTTTGGGGTTTTGGGTTGGCGATGAATGCGGTCTATGTTAAAGGTTTGAGTTGAAGCTTCAAGGGGAACAATAGCCATTAGATCTATTAAAAAATTTTTGGGGGAAGGTCTGTTTGGAAAGACTCCGGAATACCCCTTAGCTTCTATTGTTTTTCCCGGAGCGATCTTCAAGATCTTGAATTTGGAGGTTTAATTTTTTCACTTCCTCTTCAAGGGTGGCATTTTGCTAGGTTTAGTAAATTGGGTGGGTTTTGCAAATTTTCCGGCCCTCCCTTTTTCTCAACGTGCTTGTTCTGGAGACTTAAAGGGTTGGATGTCAGAGCGAAATTTTACCCAAACAAAATTTTTTAAAGTCAGATTGTTTGCGACTCCCTGTTGTGGGGAAAAGGGGATTTTCAGGGTCCTTTCCGTTTTTGGTTGTTCCATTGGGTCCCGGGTTGTTTGAGATCTTCAGAATCCGGGCGTTTATGGAAAATGGGGATTTTGGAGGGATTGGGTTTCGTTTTATTCCCATCCTTTGGGGAAATTGGGGATGGGGTTTTGGGAAAAAAAAACAGTAAGTTTTGTAGGTTTGGGGTCTTTTTTGAAACTTTTTTGTGGGACGCCCCTGTCGCTGTTTAGGAGTTTTCCAACCCCCTCCCCAAAAATCCTTACTTTCCCGAAAGCACCTTATCCCTTTTAGCAGGGAAAAAAAGGGTCAGGAAATTGGAGGAAAACCCCTTTTGGGGTTTTTTGAAAAGTCTGGGCACACGCTTCAGAAATCCCAGGCCCCCGGGCAGTGAAGTTGTTTAGAAATTTGGGTGGAAGAAAAAATAATCGCAGGTTTCCCTGTGGGTTTTTTTACGGGCCCAAAAAGGTGTGAGCAGGGAGGGACAGTTTTATAGCCAGTTCCTGAGATTACAAAACCCCAGTCCTGGGATATGAGAAATAACTGCCAGCTGAGGAGTCAAATGACCGATATTAAAAACCCAAAAGCCCTGTTTTTCTTTCACCCAAAAAATTAAAAATTTGGGTCTGGGGATGAGGGGGAAATCAGCCCGGGAGCTGTAGCAGGACCCCTTTATGTGGGGGTTAGAGGCTGGGTTTTGTCAGGTTTTCCCACTTTACCTTATTGCTGTGGGGAAGAAGGAGATGAGAGTCCCTAAGGGGGGGAAAATTTTTGGGGTCCAAGAGGCTCGAAAAAGGATCAGTGCAGTTCTGACCAGGAGTGAAGCAGTGCTGTGTAAATGGGCCGGACAGGGCTCCCACTTTTGAATGCAGCCGGATTCGGCCTACTGCTTTTTACCTTCTTTCCGTTTAGTAAGGAAATGGCCCGGAAACGCCGTCCCGTTGAAACCCCCGGGGAACCAGAGCCCTGAGCAGAGGGGGTCAGAGAGTGAGGGTTTATGCAGGTAGATGACCCCGAATCACGGTTTAATGCGGTTTTTGTTGAGCCGGGTTTTTTTTTCTAGTTTCCTTTTGAGCTCAAAGATTATTTTGCCAGCTCCATGCCGTGCCAGGCCCGCCCCAAAGTTTAAAAATTTTTTTGCACACCTGTGGGGCGATATGCTAAATTCCCCCCCTGGATATATTCCCTTTGGGGGGTTGTAGTTTCCCTTTTGGGGTCTTTTTAGGGGAGTTTATTAAGTTTTTGCACCTTTGGGTGTCCGCAAAACCCGAAAAGGCCTTTTTTAAAAAAAAATTTGGTTTTTGAAAATTTAGGCCCCTTTGGCTGTGGGTTTTCCTCCTTTTCTTGGGGTTGTTTTGGTTTTTAAACCAAATAAAGCACTAGGGGGCCCCATTTTGGGGTATCTCTGGGAAAAAGCCGAATCTGGGGAACAATATTAAGTTGTATTTTCCCCGATCACATTTTTCCGTTTTTCTTTTTGAACAATGTTTAAAAAATTTAAAATTGCAAAAAAAAAGGGAAATTTTGAAATTTCACTTCCACTTTGCTTTTAAATTCCGGTTTAAAACACCTAAGGGGTTAAATAAACTTCCCAAATTTCGGTTTTGAAAATTTTTAAAGGGGGGCAGTTTCTTTGATGGGTCATTTAAGGGGTGGGGATCTAACTACAGGCCAATTTAAAATTTCGTTAGAACTGGCTGGGTTCCCCTAAAAAAAAAGTATATTGCAAATTTTTTTTTGAAAAAAATTTTAAAATTACTTTCAAAATTTCTAACCCCCTAATTCGTAAAAAAAAAAAAAACATTAAAAAAATGATGCCAAACTACAGCAGACATAGGGTAGATGCATAAAACTTTTGAGTAAAACTATCTGTCTTAATGAGAAATTTTTGAAGTTTAAAATTTGGTAAATTTTTCTTTAATTTTTTATGATTTTTTGATATTTTTCAAAAATAAACAACTTTTTTGGACCAAAAATTTTTTACTATTTAAAGACAATGTGTCACGAAAAACAATCTCTGAATCACATGGATAGGTAAATTTCAAAAATTATTTTTACTAAAGTGAAAAAATTTAAAAAATGTGCTCTTCAGAAGGCCAAAAAGGCTCGGCGGTAAAGGGGTTAAACAGTTTACGGTATCTTCCAGGGAGCATTTTGGTCGGCATTAGGGGGAAAAATCTAATGGTGTGAGGGATTTTTGGGAAAATTTTTGTGAAAAGCTGAAGTCCTGGGGGGCGAGTGCCGACAAGCTCTGTATTAAGTTAGGAGGAATTTTTAACCCAATCCAAGCAGGTCTGAATTGCAGCTTTTAGAGTCGACACAGGAGATTTATGCCTCCCATTTTTTAGGGGGCTAAGTTTCGTGAGGGTATCTTGGTTTCTTTCCTGCCCAAATGAAACGGAAAACCCTGCCTGATTTTTAAAAAACTGAATTTTTTTCAATAAAATGTTTGAAGGGGTACAAAAGTTTTCGGGGGCCATCATACGGGCAGGGGGCATCGGGCAAGAGGGAAGGGGGTAGTTTCAACCATCTGTCAAGCTCTTTGACTTTTCAATATGAGAGGGGGGGAAGTTTGAGGGGGTAATATTTCCCGACTTCCCTATGGAATTCCAGGTATTTTTTAAAGGATTTATTTTGATATTTATTGGGGGATCTAGGTGGTCCCTTGAATTGGGGCGGGGTAGGGGGGGCCACAGCTCGTCTTTGTTTCTTAATTTTAAACCCTAAAAAAGTCCTAAACAGTTTAGGTGTGAAATAAATGGGGAGGTCTCTCTTGGGATTTTTTGAGGAAAAAAATTTTTTTCCCAGCAAAAGAGCGTTTCTGTCGGATGATTTTCACGGGAATTCCCTCAAAATGGGGAGGCGATGAAAAACCTCAAAAGGTTCGATCGCCAAATTGAAAAAGGAGGGGGTTGAGGGGCCCTGTCTTGTACCTGCTACGGGGGAAAAGGGTAGTGGACAAAAACCGGGGGGGCTTATGGGCCCGGGCCCCCGGGTTACATACGGGGTAACAGAAACTCAAATGGCCCGTGATAAAATTTTGCCCAACACTAGGTCTAGCCACCCCCAGTACCGTTCAAAGCCTTCTCAGTGTAAATTTGTAACCAAGGCCGAGGGGGGTGGGTGTTTTGGGAGATTTCTTGACCACATCGAAGACAATAAAACTTTTCTAATTTTGGGTTATCCCCGACCCCCCCGGGACAAATCCTACTTGGTGGGACCAATTTTTTTTCATTAGTGGAGCAATCAGTCCGCAAGGGTTTAGAGAGCAGTTATCTTGGTTAATAAGGAAATGGGGCATACGGAGGGAAAGGGCGGGTTTTCCTGATTTTTGGGTAATTTTATGTAAGCTGTGCATTGGGGTAGGAATAAGTGGCAGCAGGGGAATTTAAAAAGGAATAAAAGTGTTGGGTAATTTGGGTTTCAAAGCCTTAAAAATTCCCCTTAAAAACCCTCCGGCCCAGCTTTGTTTGTTTCAGCTTTCCGATGCAAATATTTCGAGCTCAGAAACTGGAGACCCTAGTAGGAGATCAGGGAATTTGATATTGGGAAGCCCTCACGGGAGGTTTTTTATCCCGATGTGTCACATAGAGGTCGGTAAAAGGGAAACGGGGATTTTTTTTACCTTCCCCCTCCAAACCAAATTGCCATCCCTCCGTACGAAGGAAGAGGGTTGGGGTGGGGGCCCTTGAAAATTTCGCTAACATCTACCCTTGCTGCCAAAACTAAATATTTACTTTCCCTTTTAGATTTGGGAAAACCCTTCCCTTTTCTCCACCGGTTCTTTGGGAAATTTCCAATGTTTTGTTCTCAGGGGGGGGGAGCCAAAAAGACATAGGCCCCCCAAACGTTAAGAAGCGGGGATTTTTCTAAATTTTCTTCTTAAGCCCAGAGACGTATCATCAAAACCTTTCCCTTGAAAAGTTGGCTGTATCCAGTAAAGCTAGGGGTTTCTTGGGGTATTTCATTGTAGAATGGTATTCCATCAAACCCCCCTGTAATCAATGAAAATCATCTTTTTAGAAAGGGGGAAAAAAAGCTAGATAATTTCGTGCTCTAGGGAAAACGGGCCACAAAAGAAATGAACTGGGGGAATGCTGGATATAAAAGTCACCTTCTGACCTCTGCACCGTACATAAGCCCCCTTGGATAAAATAATAATCGATCCGTGCCAGGTTTTTTGGGGGGGGAAAAAAAGGGGAGTACTCACGCC
This sequence comes from Phyllomedusa bahiana, assembly GCA_025379985.1. Lineage (NCBI taxonomy): Eukaryota > Metazoa > Chordata > Amphibia > Anura > Hylidae > Phyllomedusa > Phyllomedusa bahiana. Next base: position 2,554 of record JAODAL010081117.1, on the reverse strand, counting down.
CCTCAGGGTTACGGATAAAACATACAGACCTCGGGTTTCTGAAAAAGCTGGCTGGTGGGTTTACGGGGCTTTGGGTAGGCCCGGGGTTTATTTCCCCCCTATCCTCCGGGGGTTTACAGGGTGGAGTTAAAGTCACCCCCCAGGATTTTGTTGTCAGGGGTTGCGCTCAAATACATTCAATCCTTGTAAATTTTTAACCCCTTGGATTTGGGGGCCATAATGTTAAGATGACCAAGATTCCTCTCCACGGAAATTAATGTTACTCCATCCCCCTTCACTATCAGTTTTGGGGTTTAAGAATGGGGGCGTGGACATGTTTTCCTATAAGTGTAATTACCCCCCTTTTTTGTTTCCAATCTGGGGAACCGAACATTTGCCCCCCCAAAGCTGTTTCATTTTTTTCAAAGCCCTGTACTGGTATGTGTCCCCTAAAAAATCAAATTTCTATTTTTAAATTTTAAAGGGTGTTTCAAGCCCAAAAAAGTTTTTTGGGGGGCTAGCCCTTGATGTTCCCCGGGAAACTATCTTCATTTTTCCCCTTCAGGAAGAGTATCGTGGGGCCCACTTAGGGGGGGACAAGGGGGAAAAGGGAGAGGGGAAACAAAAAAAAAAAAAAAAAAAAACACACAAACTACGTCAAGACCCCAGGGGTAAAACAAGCCCCACCCGAGGAAGAAAAAAATTCAAAACCACAACAATTTTCCCCATAAATGTGCAAATGGCTTTACTTTTTTTTTGCCAAAAAAATGGGCGCGGTTAGAAAAAAAGAAAAAAGGACTGAATGCTGTCCTGGTCAGTGGGGCTCATTTTAGGGGGGGGCCCGGGGTATGGGCTGGGCTCTCTATCAGTCCATCCCCTTTTGTAGGATAGCAAAGGGCGATGGTAGACGGGAAAAGAAATAATCGGGGGGAGGGGGGAAGTCGAAGTGTGCTAAATTTCAGCAAGAGTTCTGGTGCGGCGGGCCCCCCGTGAGACGACAAAAATTGGGCGTTCCATTGGTAATTCTGGGGGCTACGTTTCCTCGTTCCTTGGGGCCCCGGGGCAAAATTTTGGGGAAGGGCCAGGATCTTCCTCTGCAGTGCTGGGTTGCCTTAGGTAAAAAATGGTCGGGCATGGGGGCAGGGCAAGAAAAGGAAGGGGAGGAATTTGGAGCTCTCCTGCGTTTTGTCAAGAAAACTTTGCGCTTCATCAGGGGGGTGAATTTGAAAAAAGGGCGGGAGTGAGTTTGGACGGCTCGTAAATTGCTGCTTTGTTTTAAAGTCCAGAAATTTTGCAATGATCTGGCGGGGGGGAAAAATTTTTTTAATGGTTGTGTAGGGTTGTCGGGGTGAGGTGGTTTTGGGACCATTTTCAGGTAGGTCCGATCCGATGCGCTCTCTCGACTTTTCAAGGGCAATCAGGCTAGGTTTGGGGAAAATCTCTCTCACATAGCTTTTTCAGTCAGTAGCCGGGATTGCCTTTCCCAGGGTCCCTTGAACTCGAAATTTTTTCTTCTCGGGCCTGTTTTCGGTCTTCCCGTTCTCCCTTTTAAAAACGCCTGTTTTCCTGGGCCCAAATAAAAGGTCGGTACGGACTTGGTCCATTGGGCGTGGTGAGGGCATCGAGGCGTTCCCGGGGTGGATTTTGGGCGTTTGCTTTTTACTTGGGCCCACCATGCGTGCACAGAAACGGTCAAAAAGGGGTTGAAGGTCTTCAGAGATCTGTTTTGCTACCTCCATCACTATCAATTGGGAAATTTAGTGCTTGAGGGGTCTTCGGAGGATGGTTTATGTCCTTTTTGGGTTTGGGGGTTTGGTCCCTGGAAGAGCGGGAAATGGTGGCTGGGGTTTTTTTGTGGCTTTTATGCCCTTCTGGGGTGAGGCACAGTTGACCTTTGGGGCTTTTGTGGCACCCCGGGAAGGGGGGGCTAAAGGGGGGGCTGGGGCTTTTGGGCTTTGTTATCCCTTTCCCCCTTTTTTAAAACCTTTTTTTCGCCCCTTTTTCCGACAAACTTTTCCCCAAAAGTGGGGTTCTAGAGCCGTCCAGAAAATTTTTGGGTGGGTTGGGCTTTTAAAAGGGCCCCGGGGGCCTGGTGAGGGTGAAGGGGTTTGCTTTGTTTGAGATTTTCCGTTGGGGTAAGGGTTATATAGCAGTTTTTTTTGCGGGAACCCGCGTTAGCTGTCCCCTGATATAAAGTCCCCGGACGTGTTTTGATGGCCCCCAAAACTGTGGTACCCCTCTGGGGGTTATGGCCCCTGGTTATAGGAGAGGAGGAAAGGGGGTCAGAGATTTGGGCCCCAAATTGTCAGGGGGGTGAGAGGAGCCCAGACCTTATGTTTCCTTTTTTTACCTTTAAAAAGGGCCCCGGCCTCTTTTCCGGGCCCCGCCAGGGGATTCCCATTGCTGGGAGGCGCTGTTTGGGTTTTGCTCCGGTGGGCCCTTTTAGTGGCCGAGCGCTTGTAAAAGGGCCCCGGGGGGCCCCCCCCCCCCCTTCCCCCCCCCCGCGGGCAGCCCCGGTGCGTCGTCCTTGCTTCCTGTCTGGCTGGGGGCTGGCTTGAGCAGTTTCGCCTGGGGA
>JAODAL010081116.1:0-12010 GCA_025379985.1 Phyllomedusa bahiana | reverse complement strand
TCAGCTCTATGTGAAGAATCTGGGCAAATACTCAGTCTCTAACAGATATATTCACTCTCCCCTCATATAACACAGCCTTATACACTGCTCTAGCCTCATATAAAACAGCTTTTTACAGTCTGTTGCGATCACCCATAGAACACAGCCTTATGCAGTCTGCTCTACCTCCTACCTGATAACAGAGGGGGATGAGGGGGTAGGGCAGTGTACATTCCTCACATTTGTTTCATCAGTTCAGGCTGTATGTATAACTGTTTATAGCAATGAGGGTGTTACAAGGAGCTTGTCTAGCCTGAAGCTGAAGGTTCTGCAGACATAAGAAGCATGCAGGAGGCTGCAGAGCTATCCTCTCCAGACATCCTTCCCCATCTACTACACACACAGAATGATGGTGTCACAGCTCTTCAGTGAGGGGAGACATGCCTCCTGGCAGGAGATACTCGCCTACAGGGAAGTGAGACTCTCTCCTGGATTTTAAACTGATATTATTAGCTCAAGCCTATGAAACCTTCAAACAATAAAACCCTTTTAAGGGGATGACATGGGACTTTTGCATAGTTCAGCAATGAGTCATTTTTACCCTTTTAGCAAGCACCCGAGAAGGTGAAAATAACAATTATGCAGTATCCATTCATGTCAGTGGATTGTCTGTGTAATGAAGGACAGAGTAGATTCTATACAGCAAGAGACTCTACTTGTAACCTTTATTCACCCTGGACAAGAGATGAGAACCCCATATACCTTACCTAATAGGGTATATGAAAATGGATTTTATAAAGTAGACAACTACAGGAAAAACTTTTTAATGTTTTAAAAATTGACATAGCTGAGATATGGAATAAAATGGGGCATCCAAAACAGCAGTAAAAACTGCTGTTACAAAGTGAAAATCAATGGGAGGCATGTGAAGAAATCACCTTGCATTCCACAATGAATTTTTCCAAAGAAAAAACCACCATATGGAGAAACTCTAACTCTACTCTCCTTACAGAGTGACATTTAAAAGTTTGTCAAATAAATATACATATAATGAGAAAAAATAAATAATTTTATCAGCAACAAAAACCTTTTTAACACCTATTTTAGTTGTGACAGCCAACAACATGAAGCACAGAGAATTTACCTTGAGAAGATGCTTCATAACACAATTAGCGAAAGTAAGCAGAGTAATTTATCTTGAGGACTAGACACAAAGCAGAACAAAAATCCCTTTGTTGATTAGGTAGAAAACACAATCTCTTTGGAAATTATTTGAGCAGAATAATTAAATTCTCAATATATTTGCATTGACATAGTTGTACATCAAGGTTAAATAAAACTAACAGTCTGAAGCTGAAGACAACAGTACATACTAATAAGGAGAGAATTGTCTGATAAATAAGACATTATGTAAATACTGGAAGACGTACTAGAATTATTTCTTCTTAAAGATGTATGCTGTCTGTAATACCATCTATAGGAAAGTTTACTGTCTATGAAAAATATTTTTATAAACCTCCCAACAATATTGTTTATTTCCTGGACTCTACCACAGACATGACTGCAAAGAGGTGGAATTCATTTATACTGGGCAACCAAAATGTTGATCGACTTTGAAATTTTGATGTTGGAAAGAATTTACAGATGAAGTTGAACATCAAATATTGCCATATAGAGATATCCCCACCAAAGCTAGCTTAAGTTGTTTTAAAAGCCCCATAAAGCCTAAGTATCCGGGCCTCCTTCAATTTTACAGTTCTTAATTTGTACCATATGAGCAGGCCCCTTCTTTAAAAAATTTGATAAGGGCCACTGACAGAAGTATGCCCTGACAACACTCCTGATTCCTTTCATTACTTATACCATATGATACAAAATAGAAAGAGGATTAAAGGCCAAAAAGTATGACAATATCTTTATTAAGTAACTAGGTGTAAAATAACATAATAAAAGAGAGACTAATCCAATAATACAGCCATGGGTCAGTATAAAAAGCGTTACCTAGTTTCTCATAAAGTTCACTTTCCCAGGTATCATACACAGTGCTTATGGCAAAAATCACCTCTTTATTTGGGATTACTATATACCATACATATATATCTGCAAAAAGCAAGGAAAAAAATAAATCACATGCTCTTACTATTATAAACATTAAACAACTTCTACAGCCACTGGTACCTCTACATGCGTTAAAGGGTGAGAGCAGCAAAAATAAATTTCAAATTTAATGTAGAAAAAAGTAAAAAATTAAAGATCTGAACAACATCATTAGTGGGTTATTTAATGTAAAATTAGTTTTATATTCTATTAATTTTAAGTACATTTTATAGGAGATATTTTTATATTCTTGGGACATTATATATTTTTATATTAATTTTATATGACATTTTTTATTACATTTAAAATTTTTCATTTTATATAGTTTGATAATTATCAGAAATTACTTTTTTATTATTGTACTGATGTAAGTTGAGAAAAATGGACATTTTGTGCCCAAATTGCAGATCTAGTTCCACTTCGACTCCTCTAGCTCAGGCAGACCACATCAAAATAGGTCTGCCTGTTCGAGCAGTAATGTGCCTAGTTTTGCTGACCCTATATAGAAAATGCACTCTTACACTGTATTTCAGTATACCGACATCAGGCAACCCCCGTATGCCCAGTAAACTTGACTTTCATAGAAACATATGTCGTATACCACAAGCGATTCTTTTTAACTTCGTGTTTTTAATATAAACAAATATGCATTAGCACACAGTCCATCAATATTCAAAATCTTCAATGAAATTGTTAATACGGCAGTAAAAACCTGTGATCCAAACGGTGGATTGCTGGTTACACAAACTGGCTTCAGACGCCAGCGTCTCGTGATCCGTCTATGCGGGTAGCTGAACGGCCAAGCGGTAGTCTGTGTTACCCAGAATGCAACTGCACGCGACATTTCGGGGGAAGGCACGCCCCCTTTCTCAAGCGCTTGAGAAAGGGGGTGTGCCTTCCCCCGAAACGTCGCGAGCAGTTGCATTCTGGGTAACACAGACTACCGCTTGGCCGTTCAGCTATCCGCATAGACGGATCACGAGACGCTGGCGTCTGAAGCTAGTTTGTGTAACCAGCAATCCACCGTTTGGATCACAGGTTTTTATTGCCATATTAACAATTTCATTGAAGATTTTGAATATTGATGGACTGTGTGCTAATGCATATTTGTTTATATTAAAAACACGAATTTAAAAAGAATCGCTTGTGGTATACGACATATGTTTCTATGAAAGTCTAGTTTTGCTGACCTGAATTTATATATGTGTCTAATATTATGAGTGTGGTGCACCACACTCTCAGAATGCCCCCGAAACACCCCCTCATGTTAGGCGCATTAAAAAGTGTCGAGTCCTATGAACAATGTGACTATGTAAAAGAACAGCAGGACTATAAATTCCTGTTATTTTCATATTTTATTTTCTTGTCTTTTTGTATCTGTACTTTCCTTTTAGTTCCTTCCAAAATCTCAATAATTGTATTAGATGACCCTGCCAAAACCATATAAGATATTGTAATGATTCTGCATTGTGATAGTCTGTGATCAATATAAATAAGTGCCCTCAGGTCGCTGCCCGTGGGTTTGTAATTTCCTCATGCAAATATTATCAGCTGCTTACCTGGAAAAATCCGTTGTTCAGTTTTTGCTTTTTGTTCACTTAGTGAAATTTGCAATTCTGTCATTTAAAATGTAGATTGCAAATCATGTAACAATACAATATACTGTGGCATAGATGTGTGAGCCAAGTGTTGTTAGACATAGCCTGCTGAGAGGAAAAATGAATTCCCTTTTTGTTTATTTAATACTAAAATCATTTAGAAATACAAAAAGGGTTTGGTTATGCTGCCTCACTCCTGCTTACCAACTGAGCAAATCTCACACTGGAAGAGTATTATGGAATTGCTATCTATGCTGTGTAGCCTACACAATATATTCTAAAGGTGAGCCTTGTCTAAAAGAGAATTTATGACAGTTGATTCTGGTGGGTATTGGAAATCTCTAGAGATCTGCTGTTATCAATAGATGAATCTGTGGGCAGTTGTATGTGGTATTACATGGAGCCCAATTAAATCAATAGCTGCATTTAAGAGTGGGAGCCATTTTTCTACAATTCAGTAATTGCTCTTGCTGATCAAAGGCTGCCACAGAGGTGACCACATCTTTATTAAGGCTGTATATTATTATTATTATTATTATTATTATTATTATTATTATTATTAGATACTCCATGTCTTACAACGTGATTTTTTATGGATACTATCTGATCTGGTTTACTTATGCCACTTACATTGTGAGTCATTGACTGACTCAACTGTTTTTTTTTTACATGTTATTTACCATTACATGTGTAATTGTTTATTGCAATGCCAAAAATAAACACTGTTAAAAAAGAAAAAAGTCTGTACATCTTAAACATTTTTAAAGTGATTTAATATAAAGCAAATGTACATGCAGAATGCAATGATATGGATGAAAGATTGGGACAATAATAAAGGATTACATTTCAAGTATAATAAAACAGGTTACCTTTTTTTGAGGAATATCAATCTGAAAATGAACTTTAAGTTTAATTACTTGCTGTAACGTTTTGATTCTTGATTGATTCTATTAATCATGTGATCTTAGTTTTAACGTATTTAATCATGTGTACCAATGTTGTTTCATTATGCTATGATTAAGAACATCTGTTTGAAATGTGTCAGCAAAATTTTGTACTTGGAACAGGCACCATGTGTAATTTTTAAAACATTTACAATAGTATTGGATTTTACATATATCGGTAGACACTTTCTTGCTGGATAATTTTGATTGTTACATTATTCACTTGTGTTACGAGTGGCCCAGCAGCCCACCAGTCGGGCCACGGGCGCAATCGTTCCTCCAGGAGTAACTACTTACCAAGCCGCGCTCCTGATCCCTAGGCACACGCCGGCTCTCTCAGATTTAAAGGGGCAGCGAGCCAGTAACTGGTTAATTGCCGGCCGCTGACCCTATATAACCATGTCACCTCCTGTACTTTCTCGCCAGATCTATTGTGCCTCGTGCCGTAGAGAAAGCTGTTCAGAAGTGCTTTCCAGTCTCGTTTGTGTTTCTGACCTTTTGCACGTTTCTTGACCACAAATCTTCGCCGCCTGCTCTGGCCTGCCTGCCTGTCCCCAACTACGAGTTTGGTGTTACGATTCGGTACCTCGCTGCACCTTAGCTGCCATCGCAAGCAAGTCGTGTCAGGGGTAGTGACCTGGTAGGAATCCCGCTGCAGCAAGTTATCCTGCCTTACGGCGTGCTCTGGTGAATACCGGGACCTACTTAGACCCTGCTCCCTGGCATGGCCGTTACCACCGCTTGTGGTGGTACAGAGGATCCACTACTTATGCCATAACAGTTAGATCCAGCCATGGATCCCACCAAGTTGCCTCTGCCAAGTGTTGTGGATCTCACAACCATCGTTGCCCAGCAGTCACAGCAGATTGCGCAACAGGCACAACAATTGAACCAGCTGACAGCCATGATGCAGCAGCTCCTTGCCATCCAGCAGCAGTCGCAATTCGCACCTGTGCTTTCGTCTATGTCTGCTGTCCCATTGGCGACTGTGTGTCCAAAGCATCGGCTGTCGTTACTAGCAAAGTTCGATGGTGACCCGAAGCTCTGCAGGGGATTCATTACCCAGTGCTCCCTGCATGTGGAGCTGATGGCCGACCAATTCTGCAATCCCGCCTTCCTGGACTCCGGTTCTGCCGGGAATTTCATCCATGCCTCCCTGGTATCTCAGTATCGTCTTCCAGTGGTTCACCTGGAAAAGCCTCTGGTGATATCTTAGGTCAGTGGGGAGCTCCTTAGTGACCCCATCCAGTATATTACCAAGCCTATGTCCCTCCACATGGGGGCCCTGCACAAGAAGAAGATCACACTCTACGTGCTGCCTCGGTCTTCCTCAGCAATTCTTTTGGGGCTTCCATGACTGCAATGACATGCTCCTACGCTCGACTGGAAGACAGGCGAAGTCACGGGTTGAGGACCAGTCTGCTAGAATCTCTGTCTGGTAGTACCTCGCCCGGTACGCCCCACTTCTCTCTCACTACCCCAAGCCTCTGCCAGGCCTGCCAGCGGAGTACCAGGTCTTTGCGGATGTGTTCTCGGAGGAGCAGGCTGAGACGCTGCCGCCTCATCGGCCCTACGACTGCCCGATTGACCTCCTGCCTGGGGATGGTTTATCCTTTATCCGTACCCGAGACTCAGGCCATGTCGTCCTACATACAGGAAAATTTGAAACCAAAGCAAGACTGAGAGTATAGGATATAAAAATACTTTTATTGTTGACAAATATTAAAAGACAGTAGTGTAAATTAGTATATGTCCATAGAGATCCAAGAAAGATATGGGTGGACAGGGTGAAAATACAGGCAAGAAGAATGTGCATATTGTTACCATAGTAAGGCTAAAGTTGCATTACCAATTACAAACAGTGGGCAGTGTTCCCAAGGACAATAAAGAAGGCACATAGGTAAATACAAAGTAAATCAGTGCAGCCAACAAGCCTAGGGAAACAGAGATGTTGCACAAAAAAGGTAACAATAGTTCTTACCAGTAGTTCACCCTATCCAACACCCACCCCAACGTACGTTTCGCGTCAATTACTGTTTGTAATTGGTAATGCAACTTTAGCCTTACTATGGTAACAATATGCACATTCTTCTTGCCTGTATTTTCACCCTGTCCACCCATATCTTTCTTGGATCTCTATGGACATATACTAATTTACACTACTGTCTTTTAATATTTGTAAACAATAAAAGTATTTTTATATCCTATACTCTCAGTCTTGCTTTGGTTCATATGTTCTATTGAGAGGGGGGCATTATGTGGTTGGTTCAGTGTGTTTCTGAACTATCTATACCTCAAAGGTCTGGATTATTTTGGTGTAGATACAGGAAAATTTGCAGAAGGGCTTATCCACAAGTCCTCCTCTCCAGCCGGAGCCACGTTCTTCTTTGTTGAGAAAAAGGATGGGTCTCTACGTCCCTGCATCCATTACCGAGGCCTTAATAAGATCATCGTGAAAAACCGTTATCCTTTACCGCTAATCTCGGAGCACTTCGACCAGCTTCGGGGAGATTTTTTCTAAATTAGACTTGCGGGGAGCATATAATCTCATCAGAATTCGAGAGGGCGATGAGTGGAAGATGGCCTTCAACACAAGAGATGGACACTTTGAATACCTGGTGATGCCTTTTGGCCTGTGTAATGTCCCAGCCGTCTTTCAGGAGTTCGTTAATGGCAACTTTAGGGACCTCCTCTACACCTGTGTCATTGTCTACCTGGACGACATTCTGATATTTTCACCTGACCCACAGGTGCATCGCTTCCAGGTACGCCAGGTACTGAGACATCTCCGCAGTAACCACCTGTATGCCAAGTTGGAGAAGTGCCTATTCCACCAAACCAGTCTTCCATTTCTTGGCTACATTGTCTCAGATAAAGGCCTGCAGATGGATCCAGCTAAGTTGTCGGCCGTGCTGCAGTGGCCTAGGCCAGTCGGTCTACGGGCTATTCAACACTTCTTGCGGTTCGCTAATTATTATCGGCAATTCATTACTCATTTTTCTACACTGGTGGCACCGATTTTGGCGCTCACAAAGAAGAATGCCAACCCGAGACTCTGGTCACTGGTGGCCGAAAGAGCATTCACGGAGTTAAAGACAGCTTTCATCTCTGCACCTATCTTGTCTCGCCTAGACCCCGAGAAGTCTTTTTCTTTGGAAGTGGATGCCTCTTCCATGGGGGTGGAGGCAGTCCTCACGCAAAAAGGGCCCAAGGGAAGGACTCTCACGTGCGGGTTTTTCTCCAAGACTTTCTCGCCAGCGGAAAAGAATTACGCCATCGGGGATTCGGAGTTGTTAGCCATCATGTTGGTCCTGGAGGAATGGCACCATCTCCTGGAGGGGGCTTTTCATCCAATTGATGTTTACACGGAAAACAAGAACCTCCAGTATCTCCAGATTTCTCAGTGTCTTAATCCCCACCAAGCCAGGTGGTCTCTTTTCTTCTCGCGCTTTGACTTTCGGATTCACTTCCGTCCAGCAGAAAGAGACATCAAGGCTGATGCTCTCTCCCACACTTTGGATATGATCAGAGAAGAACCTGGTCCTCAGCATATCATACCCCCAGAACGTTTGGTCCACGTCGCCCTGGTGGATCTCCAAAGTGTTCCCACGGGTAAGACACATGTGCGCCCGGCTCTCCGGAGGAAGATTCTAAAATGGGGACATTGCTCCCTGGTGACTGGGCACCCCGATGCTCGGAAGACGTATTAGTTGATCTTCCACTTCTACTGGTTGCCATCTCTGGTAGCCAAAGACACAAGAGAATTTGTGGAATCCTGTACCACCTGTGCCCGTGACAAGACGCCTTGTCACAGTCCTTCTGGTTTGCTGCAACCCTTGCCGATTCCTGATTCTCCCTGGTCTCAGGTGTCGATGGACTTCATCACTGACCTCCCTCCTTCCTCCGGTAATACTGTGATCTGGGTGGTCATGGATCAGTTTTCAAAAATGGCCCACTTTGTTCCATTGCATGGTTTACCATCTGCTCCACAACTCACCACTCTCTTCTTGGAGCACATTTTCTGTCTACATGGCCTCCCATGACACATCGTCTCGGACCATGGGGTCCAGTTCGTTTCCAAGTTCTGGTATGCACTCTGCTCCCATTTACAAGTCAAGCTGGGCTTTCCTCGCCCTATTACCCACAGTCTAACGGTCAGGTAGAGAGGACTAGTCGGGTCCTTGGCACTTATTTGCGCCATTTCGTCTCTGCCCGACAGGATGATTGGTCCAGTTTATTGCCTTGGGCGGAATTCTCTTACAAGTCTTTGGACTCGGAGTCTACTGGAGCTTTGCCTTTCTATGTGGTCTATGGACAGCATCCCCGCCCACCACTGCCTCTGTCTTCATCTTCCAAGGTTCCTGCAGTGGATGTCCTGGTCCGGAATATGACAACCATTTGGGAGAAGAATCACCAGTCCCTGCAGAGAGCAGCAGTCCACATAAAGGCCCGGGTGGACAACAAGAGGAGAACTTTTCCAACCTTTGCTCCTGAATGTAAGGTGTGATTGTCTGCCAAGTACATCCGGCTCAAGATACCCAGCTAAAAACTAGGTCCACGGTTCTTGGGGCCATTTGAGGAATTGGAGTGGATCAACCCGGTGGCCTATAAGCTCCGGTTTCCACATACTATGCGGATCCCAAATTCTTTCCATGTCTCCCTGCTGAAACCTGTGGTGCTTCTCGCTTCTCTCGGAAAGTCGCCTCCCCTCTTCCTGAAGCTGAGGTCTCCAACGTGTTTGCAGTGAAAGAGATCCTGGCTGTGAAGACTATCAGAGGGAGGTGACATTTTCTCATCGACTGGGAAGGGTTCGGGCTGGAGAAGAGATCTTGGGAGCCAGAGGATAACATCTTGGACCGTGACCTGGTGCTGAAGTTTCTCCATTCCAGAAAGAAGGTGAGGCCTAAGAGGGGGGTACTGTTACAAGTGGCCCCACAGCCTGCGGATTGGGCTGGAGGCGCACTTGTGTCCTCTCTGCCCCCCTGCTACAAGGGACGAGTCGCGCCGCGGTCCGCATGTCGGGCCGCAGGTGCACTCGTTCCTCCGGAAATAACTACTTATCAAGCCGCGCTCCTGCTCCCTGTCTGCCTGTCCCCGACTGTGAGTTTGGTGTTACGATTCGGTACCTCGCTGCACCTCAACTGCCATCGCAAGCAAGTCGCCTCTGGGGTAGTGACCTGGTAGGAATCCCAGGTCGTACTTAGACCCCACTCCCTGGCGTGGCCGTTACCACCGCTTGCGGTGGTCCAGAGGATCCACTACTCCTGCCGTAACAACTTGGTTATGCTCTATAACATTCGTGCGACCATTTCGACCCGATAAGTCCATCCAGATGAGTGGAGCTTTTTCTATTGTTTTATTAAGTAATAAGATGTTTAGTTTTCTCACCACTTTGCATGAATGGCCGCATGAAAATTAAGCCATCCAGATAATGGGCAAAGACTTTTGTTTCATTATTAGATCTCTAATAATTTCCAGCACTTTCCAGCACTTCCCAATCAATTCCCACTTCTGCACAAACTCCTCATCCATAGCGCCTCAAATAGTAATTGCTCCCCCTTTGGTACTCCACACTCCATATGTAGGTAGATGTTCCATTTAGGTACATTAGACCCTAAATATTAAAAATAAAAAAAGGCAGATAAGAGGCAGGTAAATAGCTAGATCCCGATTAAGTATCTATATATGTCCCCTCAGTAGGCAGGCAAGTATATAGGCCTCCCACAATAGGTAGGTATATAGGTACCCTCAGAACGTAGGTAAATAGGCCCTCTCAGTAAGTTTGGTTTTTGTCAGACAGATCTGGCTGTCTCCTGCCTAATAGATGCTACCTTTCTGGCTTATGTAATCTGAGTGACTTTGAAGTTATGAGACCTGCGGGGTGGCTTGTAATTTTGTTCCATCTTCCTCACAGTGGGGATATAATTTTTAGTAGTTAGGCCAGTAATTAGGCCAGTAGACAGGGCTGCCCCTCAGTAGTTAGGCAGGTAGACAAAGCCGCCCTTAGTAACTAGATAGGTAGACAAGGTAACTGGAGAGGATCTGCAAGGAAGAATGACAGAGGATCCCCAAATCGAGGGGTGAAAAACTTGTTGCATCATTCCCAAGAAGACTCATGGCTGTAGTACCTCAAAAGGGTGCTTCTACTCAATACTGAGCAAAGGGTCTGAATACTTAAGACTAGTGTTGAGCGATTGCGTTGGCTATCGAGATCGATCGATAGTCGATAGTCGGCCGCTATCGATAAGGTTTTTCGATAGTGAGCATCGATTATGCGCGATGACCATTAAAGTCTATGGGAGAGCAACAACACCTTCATTATTAAACACCCAAACAAGGCTGGAGAAGCTGAAATTAACATCCACAACAGTCAAATGGATACGTGCTACATCTTAGGCAACACACTTAGGTTATAAAAGTCACAGGAAAAAAGGCACAGACCATTTACTATCCCTGTCTTGTACCACAGCCTGACCCTTAAACCTGCATCACCAAAAAAATAAAAAGTTTCCAGAAGGCAGTATGATTTGAACCATCATGTTACTTGAACTGGACATTGAATATCCCTGTCCTGGAACGCACATGAGCCCCCAAAACCTGCATGACGCCCACATTTAAAAATGTGCCGCAAAAAGGATCTTTCAACCACCATTTTAGTTGAACTGGACATTGACTATACCTGTCCTGGGCACAGCATGAGCCCCAAACCTGCATGACCCCCACATTTAAAAAGTGCCGGAAAAAGGAGTCTTTCAACCACCATTTTAGTTGAACTGGACATTGACTATACCTGTCCTGGGCCACAGCATGAGCCCCAAACCTGCATGACCCCCACATTTAAAAAGTGCCGGAAAAAGGAGTCTTTCAACCACCATTTAGTTGAACTGGACATTGACTATACCTGTCCTGGGCCACAGCATGAGCCCCAAACCTGCATGACCCCCACAATTAAAAAGTGCCGGATAAAGGAGTCTTTGATCCTCCGATCTTTTTTAACTGGACATTGACTATACCTGTCCTGGGCCACAGCATGAGCCCCAAACCTGCATGACCCCCACATTTAAAAAGTGCCAGAAAAAAGGTCCCTTTCAAACCACCATTTTAGTTGAACTGGACACTGACTATAAACCCGTCCTGGGCCACAGCATGACCCAGGCCGGAGTTACAGTGGGTGCGGTAAAAAGCCAGGCTGGCGTCCGCATCTATTAACACGCGGTTAAAATGCCCTGATGCGCAGCAACGAAAACTGTCGTGCTGAAGCAGAGTGCGGAAGCGGAAGTGTGAGAACTCCAGCCTTCCTCTGTACACAGTCAATACCTGGGTAGCGCTTGCCCCCTATATGTGGACCAATTGACTTCCTTGGAAATACTGGTGGGTTAAAGCTCCCCGTTC
>JAODAL010081115.1:0-12010 GCA_025379985.1 Phyllomedusa bahiana | reverse complement strand
AATAAGTAGAGCCCCCCCCGGGGCCCCGACATAATCAGGCGCAGATTCCCGGAAAAACGGGGAAAAGGGTGGCCCCCGACCCGCTGAGATTTTCAGCCCCCCTAAATACCAGTATTAACGGGCGGGGCTGAAAAAAACCCAAACCAAAAAACGAAGGACATTGTGGGAGAAAAAAATCTGTTTTTGCTGATTTTGCTTTCATTAATGTCTGGTTTAAATGTAATCTTTCCCAAATTTTTATTGAGGTTTTGCAAGGCCCCACACAGAAATAGAGGTGATAAATCACATCACCCCTTTTTTTCCATGACATAAACTATCAAACCCCTGCCCTGTACCCAGTTGTAATTTAAAATTTTTTGGACCCATAGAAAAATAAGAGGGCCCCCTAACACCTGGCAAAATACTAAAAAGCAGAAAAAGTGCAATAATTTTAGATTATATATATAATAACACCACATATAGGAGAACCCAAAATTGTCAAAAATAGTGGAAAACCCTAACTCCTGTAAAGAGGCAGACCTGCATTGGCCCAAAGGGGGAAAAAGGAAACCTGGTGGGCTTCTGGGATTGTGGGTTTATGGGGGGTCGGGGTACTTTAGAAAAAGCAGAAAGCAAAAATATGTGCTAGCTATAGGATGGGTCTCAACTTATGGTGGTCTCTAAGAATAGGGTTTTTTGGTGTCTCCAAAAAAACATTCCAAATGGTTCGGTAAGAATCGTCTTCACTTTTGGGCTCCAAGAAAATGACAAATTGTGGACTGCAAAAATCAACTCATGGTGGGCCCCCAAGTTCAACTCCATGGTGGGCCCAAGAAACAAAATCCCCGGTGGGCCTGAATCAACTCCACTGGTGACCCCCGAATCAAACTCCATGGTGGGCCCCAAGAATCAACTGCACTGTGGCCTGAGAATCAGCTCCATGGGGGGCCCCAAAGAATCAATCCATGGGGGGCCCAAGAAACAACTCCCTTTTTGGGCCCAAGAATCAACTCTACTGGTGGTCTTAAAAAAAATCGCTTTTTTGGTGGTCTCCCCAAAAATATTTTAACGGTGCGGTCAAAGGAATCATCTTCATTTGTGGGCTTTAAAAAAACGACAAAATTTTGGACGCAAGAATCAACTCCCTGGTGGGCCCCCGAATCAACTCCATGGTGGACCCGAGTCAAATCCCCCTGGGGGCTCCAAGAATCAACTCCCTGGTGGACCCAAGAACAACCCACTGGTGGGGCCCCCAAAAATCAAATCCATGGGGGGCCCCCCGAATAACTCACTGGTGGGCCCCGAGAATCAACCCATGGTGGGCCCCAAAAATCAACTCCATGGGGGGGGCCCAAGAATCAACTCCATGGGGGCCCCCCAAAAATCAACTCCATGGTGGGCCCCCCAAAAATAATCCCTGGTGGGCCCCCAAAAATCAAACTCCCCTGGGGGACCCCGAGAACAACTCCACTGGTGGGTCCAAAGAATCAACTTTATTAATTGGGCTCAAGAATCAACCCCCTGGTGGGTTCAAGAATCACCATCTAATGGTCCCGGAAAACGCTCCCCTGATGGGTTCCAAGAGTCAAAAATTTTTAGTTTGGGCCTCCAAGAAAAAAATTTCCCCTAGTGGGCCAAAGTATCATCTTTACTGGTGGGCTCCAGAATATCTCCAATGGGGGGTCCCAGAACATTCCACTGGTGGGGTTAGGGAAAAATCTCCATGGTTTGGGTCCAGGCCTCCCGTCCAACACGTACAAGGAACATATTTTTTTGCCAAAAGTTGGCCCTTCAACCCCCGGGCCTCAAGCAGGTGCTTTGCCTGTATTGTATGTTAATGTGGCATTCCCCTGATAGAAAAATTTCATAGGAGTAATGAATGGGGCTTTTTTGTAGTTTCCTGCACTGTCACTAGGAGTGGTAAAGGAGCCTTGTGCTTGTCTAGAGGTCCCAAAGGTCCAAATCTCACCAATTAGAATGTCATGGCTCATCCCAGTGACATGCCATTGCATTCTCTGATAGGAGTTCCCCTTTAAAGGATTAGTCTAAAATGATAATTTTCCTCTAAATTAGTAATCATATGGGCTTAGATAGCTAACCAAATTTTTCTTGTTACCACTGGGGGGGAGATTTTGTTCAGCCGATAAAAACCCGTCCGGTTGTAATCAGAGCAGATGCCTCCTATGATATTCATTACACTATGAATGGAAATGTCTAACTTTAAGAATGATGTGAATGTGTCTTTAATGAGACATGAGAGTTTTTCCGTCTTTGCTGCGATCCTGAGCGCTGAACTTAAGTTGAATGCTGATTTTTAAATGTCAATCTTTGAAGTCTCTCAGCACAGACAAGACTGGAGAGCCGTCCTCTACTGAACTGCAATGAAAATGTCATAGTAAAAGTACCAACTATTCATAAGGTTAATGATGGAAAGGGCGGGGGCCGAGGGTGGAGATTCCAAATGATAGATTTCATTTTGCACCCCGGAGTCTAAATGTGTGAAATGTAGACTGATATTATAGCGTCATTACTTGATGAAAGAAACAGATGAGATCGCTATGCAAAATTCATTTTTTTACCCTTTTTACATTTTAAGCTTATTTTTGATGGCTGGTGAATGTTTTGAATGCCTCTCTATAAATTGTGAATTTTTATTGGATTGCATTTAAAGGGGTTTGCAAGCTAAAAAAAAAGAATCTCAGATGACTTGCCTGAGTCTTCATTCATTTCTCTGTGATTTTTTTCTGTGCCAATTTTGTGCTGCTTATAGCCTCCCTTTCTCTACAAACTAGCAGTTCTATTCCCCGTTGGAAAGCCATTTCCCATCGCCCTGCAAAACTACAAGCCCCAGAATCCTTTGCTGTGCTTTGTCCATCTATCTCTCATACTCTGTAACAAATACTGGTGGACTCCCATCAACAACAAGCAAAACAGAGAAGTACATCAGTAGTCACATGAAATAGCAATAAAAGAATATCAGTATAAAGACTGATAGATGATTTGACAGACAATGGGTGGATGACGACAGCATGGTTTGGTGGTGGGTATAGTCCAGGAACAGGAGAGTAATAGAGATCACCTAATGCTTTTCCTCAAAGACTCACCCTTTTGACTAGGTGGTGTAACTGGGTACAAAGAGGGGTAGAGGAGAGGGCCGAAGGCAGAGGTAGCCATTCCAAAAGAGGCTGTTTACTCTTGTCATGACTTATCAACCACACCTCTCATGCCTCTCCCGCTCCGGCACCAGTGAAGAGGGGGTCTGCACCGAGGATGATAATGGTAGTAATCCCCTGGGGCACATTCTGATGGCGGTCTCTCCCTCGACTGCCTGCTATAGGTGATGTGTGAGGTACCCTTGGTGTTCTGTGCAGTTTAAAAAGGCAGGAGACGAAAGGGTAACATGGTGAAATACTTAGCCAGCAGAGGCCTCCTTTACTTCCCATAGCAAGATGTTACACACATGGCAGGGAAAGCGTTCCAAGTTACACTTTTTTTCACCCAGCTCAAGCCACTCAGTAGACTAATGCAGAATAGATAAATAAAGTCCCTTGCATGAATACCTTCAGGTCTGGAATATCACCTGAGTATTCTGAATGGCCCAGCTGTCCGTCTAGATTCGCTTTTTCTCTTTCTAGGTCCACTACCATGCAGCCAGGGCATTGAAGGGTTAAAGCTGTGCCCTAGGCCAGGAGCAGCACAGCCAATGTCAGAGTGGCATGATGGATTGCAACTCTAACAGCTGCTGGAGACAGACCACACTAATAACCTGAAGGTTGGAAATCGGTGAGGAGACAAATTCCTCTGGATAGAGACAACTCCACAGTGGGGAGAGAGACACTCTCCCTGAGATCTCTTGCGAGATTCCCAATTTTTTGGAGATTATGTGACTCTCCCTGAGGATCTCAAAATCGGGCAGTCCTACGCTATCTTTACCTCTCAATCGAGCCAATCTGGCCTCTCACTGGGTCAACCGACCTCCATTATTCAGAGAGAAAAAAATAAAAGACACCCAACCTGCAAGCTGCCCTTCTTATGACAGCCTGTGAGAGTGGGCGGGGACAGAAACCCAAAATGGAAGCACCCCTTCCTTCCCATATAGGTTAAAATTAATGTACACCAAGTATAACGTATGTTTCTGCACACAAAAACATTTCTGAAAAAACGTATGCAAACCTGGGTGCCACTGGCAGGGCTGCGGCACACATGTAATTATACATGTACACACACAGACCGCCGCCAGCGGCACACTATTGCAAAAAGGGCAATACACTACGTGGAAATCCCTAAAGAAGCATTTATGCTATCTATCATACATGAAAAAACTTTGAGACTCTCGGTCTCGATTGAGAGGTAAAGATAGCATAGGACTGCCCGATTTTGAGATCACGTTGAAAGTCGTGGGCAGCTTAAACATCTTTTGATCAAAATATGTGAACCGAGAGTCTCAAAGTTTTTTCATGTATGATAGATAGCATAAATGCTTCTTTAGGGATTTCCACGTAGTGTATTGCCCTTTTTGCAGTAGTGTGCCGCTGGCGGAGGTCTGTGTGTGTACATGTATAAATACATGTGTGCCGCAGCCGTGCCAGTGGTACCCAGGTTTGCATACGTTTTTTCAGAAATGTTTTTGTGTGCAGAAACATACGTTATACTTGGTGTACATTGATTTTAACCTATATGGGAAGGAAGGGGTGCTTCCATTTTGGGTTTCTGTCCCCGCCCACTCTCACAGGCTGTCATAAGAAGGGCAGCTTGCAGGTTGGGTGTTTTTTACTTTTTCTCTCTGAATAATGGAGGTCGGTTGACCCAGTGAGAGGCCAGATTGGCTCGATTGAGAGGTAAAGATAGCATAGGACTGCCCGATTTTGAGATCACGTTGAAAGTCGTGGGTAGCTTAAACATCTTTTGATCAAAATATGTGAACCGAGAGTCTCAAAGTTTTTTCAACTCTCCCTGAGGAGACTCAGAAATTTAAGATTACCTGAATTTAGATAACCTCCTACTCTACCCCCACCCTTGTGTTGTCATGGTGATTCCCAACATTAGCTCTGAGTAGCAGAAACTGGTTACATTTCTGCAAAACAGCATGATTATACACATTTTACAGACATGTGCACAAGGTGCTAGCTGAATACAGGGGTGAGACACAGGTCACCAAACATTATAGAAAACACTTATCATACTACTTATAGTGCAATTACTACAGATATATAAAAAAAATTATATTAAACATTATTAACTCTTTAGCATTGTATTGTACCACCAACTCCTGTACACTCACCGACCCATTCACTGTACATATTAGCAGCTTACACAGCTCAAATTAAGAAGCCTTACAAGGAATACACAACAAAATCTCCAAAGTACCGGACTATTCAAACAAGGAGCCTTCTTAAAACCCTAAGTGATCCGTACTTAGGGCAACATGTATGAACAGGGCTGCGCCAGAAGTCTGGTGTCTTTTCAGCCCGAAGACTAGCCCCGTTCTCTATATTTTTAAACGGGCACACTCTAGTCTCTGTCCAGGTTCATAGATTCAGGCGCATTCTACACTACTTTTATGCACAAAAAAACTCTTTCCAGGATGCATTGAAAAGGAGCGATGTCTGTATTTTAACTTTATTGCATAGGATAGTGTAAAACTGTGGAACATAAAAAACAGACACTATGATGTAACAGCATGCAAGCATGAAGTATGCACAGGGCAATGCAGGCATATTTACATGTGCATAAGATACAACACAGAATGAAGAGTGTGCAGACATATACATGTGAGAGAAGAGGGTACATTGTGCTATCTTTTCTGAAGCAAACATGAGCACAACAACTAACTGTAAACAACAACTATACAAAGTGGAGCCATTAATGGCAGTTTAACCTTACCAGCATTGCTAACTGTAGGTCTGGATGGAAGAGGATGGCTCTACATCCCTTCTTTCTAAGTGAATCTAGGAGAAAATGGCTGCTGATGAAGAAGACTATGATGTCAGCAGGTGGTCATGTGATATGGCTATGGCAACTCTCATGGGACATATTTAACATTACTTGTTAGCTTGTAATGTGTACAAACAGCCACTAGATGGAGTTGTCACAACTGAAACACAGAAATACAGTATACGAATTCAAAGAACATAAGAAATGTAGCTAAGGCATATAACTGAGGCATAACACTCCCTGTCTGGTACCCCAGGGTACCACATTAAAACATCTCAGAAGAGAACAACACAATCAGTTCAGTAATGGGTCTGAGGAAAAGTTTAGATTCATATTTTCTGCAAACTTTGACTTTCTACTTTCCTGACTTTGGCATCTTCACTAGGAAACACTTTGGTTATCAGTCCTAGAGGCCATTCATTTCTCTGTGATTAAGAGTCCTTTACAAGAACAACATCTCCAAGTTTCATGTTGGGGTTACTGTCTTCTCCATTTCTCCCAGAAAGTATCTGCTAGGATAGATCATAGGATCTTCTCCAATGGCTCTTGTATAAGTCTTAGTCAATAAATTCACCAAGTAAGCCTGTTGCTGGACTAACTTTTTGGGTGAGAAGAGTAGAAGGAGTCAATCAGAGAGGATCCTCTGGATCAGTAGATATTAAGGTCAAAGGTCTGGTGTTGATGATAGCTGCAACTTCAGCCATGAAGGTTGTGATTGTCTCATGGGTGAGCTTTGATGTTCCCAGTTGTAGAAATATTATGTAAGGATTCTGCGGGCCATACCAATCATAACCTCCCACATGAGAAGAATGTAGAGGATTTAACATCCATGTACAGCCTTGATCAGCAAGATGTTTTTCTACTTGTAATCAAACACCAAGAAAAATCTTTTTAGTCTATCCAGGATTCGTGATTTCTATTTCACTGCATAAAGTAACAAAATCCCTTATTCTGAAATATAATTTTTTTAAAAAATAAAATTTAAAAAAATGTTTGGGTTTTATACTATGAGGGCAATTCCAATCCTATAGAACTCTTTCCCTATCTTATTCCCTATTTACCCTTTTTTTTTCAGGATAGAAACCCCAAAGGGTTGGCCCGCTTTCGTTTGGCTGACCCAAATACCGTCTATATGCCCCTATTATATCCATAATGAATCTGTATTCATCTTATGATAAGATAACCTTCAAAAAATTTGAAAAGTACTTAATAGCCCTATTTATTTTTTTTTATGGTAAAGTATATTCTTACATACAGATTCAACTCTTATTGTTAATCCTTAATTTATATAACAAAAAGATATGTATACTTTAGGATTCAATGGTGGCATTTATATAGATTTTATACAACATTTCCCCTGATAGAATGTTTTTGGGGGTTTTTGGGTACAGAAATTATCGATCGACCTTAAAGTCCACCCCGACACGTTCCCCCTCTGCATATGGGGGGTTCCTAAGGGTGTCCAAAAGATGTCCTTGCTCATCAGAAAAAGTCCAAATGGCGATGGCTGCCTGGATGTATGCGGTGAAAAATTTTGCGAGTTTTGGTTTTAAATAGCAGCCCTACCTGCACGCGCTCCCCTCTTTGCCATGCTATCGGCATTTCCGTGGGAGCGGCTGCTCTAAGGTTTTTTTACACCTGCATAGTGCACGAATACACCATGGAAACGTTTTTTAAAATCGCGCATGCCCCCTTGGAGTTTTCTCCCGGGAATCACTGTGCGCGCTAAACCTTCCCCACTTGTGCCATCCACTTCTGCTCCAAGGCGTATGTCAAAGATTTTTTACGCCCCCAAAAGCCGAGCGTGGTACCATGGTAACATTTTGGAAAATGTGTGCCCGTTGAGAATAACCCCCCGGGGGACCATCAAAATACAAAAAAATAGCCCCGGGCGCTCTCACAGTAACATGTATATCAAATTGCTGGAGCAGCACAAAAGGAATTATATGTAAATACCGTAAAACCCGAGTAAAGCCGCCCGGTATAAGCCGAGGCACCTACTTTTGCCACAAAAAGGGGGGAAAAGCTTTTTTGACTCGAGTTGGCCTAGGGTGGAAAACGCAGCGGCTACTGGTGAATTTTTAAAAAATTTAAAAATAGTACCAAAAAAAAATTTAAAATAGGCAGTTTAATGTCCCCCATGGCATGTAAGGCGTTTAATGCCCCCCATGGGAGTTGGGGTGGAATAGGATTTTTAATGTCCCCCATGGGAAGTATATGCCCCCCCTGGGAGGTTTTTGGCTGGTTAGGAGTATATTCCCCATGGGCGGTTTATAGGCGGTATAGGTCTTATGGGAGATATAGGCCCCCAAATGGGGCGGGTTATAGGCAGGTAATTGCCCCCATAGGCAGGTATAGGTCTTTAAATAGGTCCCCCTGGCGGGGTATAGGTCCCCTAGGCAGTTAAGCAGGCCATAGGAGGGTATAGGCATTTATACCCCCCCCTAGGGGGTATGGGTTTCCCCTAGGTGGCTAAAGGCGGGTATAGGTCCTTGGCAGGCTATAAGCAGGTATATTCCCACTAGAAGGCTATACAGTTTAGTCCCACTAGGCAGGTATAGGCGGGTTAGGCAGTATATGCCCCCATAGGCGGGTTATAGGCGGGAATAGCGTTAAGGCAGATATAGCCCCCCAATAGGCGGGTTATAGGCAGGTATTGCCCCATGGGCGTAAGGCTTATGGGGCCCCCCAGGGGTATGGGTCCCCTGGGCGGCTATAAGCAGGCAACGGGGTAAGGCTGGTTGGGAGTAAAAGCCCCCTGGGCGGGTTATAGGCACGTAAGGTTGTTATGGGGCAGATAAGGTTCTCATAGGCAGGTTATAGGCAGGTAATTGCCCCTAGGCGGTATAGGTCGTTATAGGCCCCCCCTGGGCAGGTTAGGTCCCCTAGGCAGGCTATAACGGGGCCAAGCGGGTAAGGCATTATACCCCCCCCCCCCTAGGCGGGGAATAGGTCCCCGGGGTTGGCTATAGGCAGGTATTGGCCCTTAGGCAGGCTAAAGCAGGTATATGTCCCATAGACAGGTAAAGAGTATATGTCCCACTAGCGGTTAGGAGGTATATGTCCACTAGGCAGGCATAGGCGGGTTTATAGGTCCCCCTATGAGGCTAACATTTATAGGTCCTTAAGGTAGGCTTAGGGGCTATAGGCGGGTTTAAAGGTCCTTTGGGTAGGCTTAGGCAGGTATAGGGGCTATGGAGGTTAGGTTCTTTGGGTGGCTAAGGCAGGTATGGGGCTATAGGCAAGTATAGGCCCTTTTAGGTAGGCTATAGGCAGGTATGGGGGCTAAAGCAGGTAAGGTCCTTTAGGTAGGCTATGGCGGGTTTTGGCCTTTGGTGGGCTTTAGGCAGGTATAGGGGCTATGGGCAGGTATAGTCCTTTAGGTAGGTATAGGCAGGTATGGGGGTATAGGCAAGTATAGGTCCTTTAGGTAGGCTATAGGAGGTATGGGGGTATAGCGGGGTATGGCCCTTTAGGTGGGCTATAGGCAGGTAAGGTCCTCTAGGTTGCATTTATGGTCCCCTGGTAGGTATGGCGGCATAGACAGGGTTTAAAAACAAGAAAAAAACATTACCTTGCCCCCCCCCGCGGGCTTGTCTCCCCTGCGCTCCGCCCCTCGCAGCCCCGGCCCCCCGCGCGCTCTCCTTTCTTCCCCAGCACAGGGGGGGTGACGTATCAGGCCGCGACGCGCGTGATAACCCTGCCTTGCCGGAAACTCCGGAGGGCCCCAGTCGGGCAACTGCCCGGAGTCCACTGCGGAGCGGGGAGCGCTCGCTTCGCTCCGCAGTGGTATCTTATGTGCCTCCGGAGGGGGGGCTATAGGGAAAAGGATCGCGGACAGTGCCCGGACCACTGCACGTCCGGAACTGTGGTCTTTGGGCCCTTTAGTATATGGGGCTCCCTGAGGTGCCGCATATAACTGAAGCTCCCCCGTGGGACTCGGGCCATGCGCGCCCGGTTTTCGACGGATCGAGTATAAGCCCGGGGGGGATTTTCAGCAATTTGTTGTGTGAAAAACTGGTTATACTCGATAATTTTGGTATATTTTTAGACACCAAAATTTCTGCATTTAAAGTGGGTAGATACAAAAAGACAAATCTCCTTGCAGCTGATTACTATTATTGAATGGGGGGTAATTATGTTTTTTTAACTCTTTTCTAAAGAATAAAATAATTTCAGCTTAATACGTCATTACCTTTTTAAAATTTTTGCCTCTTTTTAGCATAACAAATAATTCACTGGTATTATAAAATTTCCATATACCCCCTTCCTTGTTTTGGGTGAAAATTGATAACACTAAACATTGTTATGATAAATAACATTAATATAAAATATATAAAATATATATAATTTTTTTATATATATAATTTTTAAAATATATATAATTATATTTATTTTGGGTTAGGGGAAATCATGTCTGATTAAAATGAACCCCCTTTAAAAATATTAAAATTTGAACCGTTTAAATACCTCTAATGTTT
Organism: Phyllomedusa bahiana; assembly: GCA_025379985.1. Classification (NCBI taxonomy): domain Eukaryota; kingdom Metazoa; phylum Chordata; class Amphibia; order Anura; family Hylidae; genus Phyllomedusa; species Phyllomedusa bahiana. The sequence continues at coordinate 1,616 of JAODAL010081115.1, read as the reverse complement.
AAAAAAAAAAACAACCAAAATACAGTAGCTCATTAAGACCCCCGGGTTGCAGGGATTCAAACGATATGTCCACTGAGTTCTTTTTGGAGGGAGCTTTTATCTATGTCCCCTTTTCGGATGACATGTTGACTTTCTCAATACATGAATAATAATCCTGATGAGCCCTCTCCTTTCTTGCCAATGTGTTTAGATAGGGGGTATCTCGCTGTTCTGTTCCCCCAAATTTCTCAATGGTTTCTGACCTGTCTAGTGGTTTTTCCCACATATTGTTTTCCACAACGAAATTTTTCCCCAGGTAAACTACCCCTTCTTTTACTGATTTCATAAATTCAGAATGAGTTTTTTCCTGCCTTCATTTTTTCTCTTAAATTTTTTTGACTGGTGTATGTGTTTACACAAACTACATCCCCCACATCAAAACATACCGGGGGTTTTCCCCTTCTACCAGTGCCCTTCGGTCCCGGGGGGGAATAATGGCTGTGGGTTAGTCGTTTTTTGGGGATTCCCCCAATTCAAAGAAAACCTGGGGGCCCCAAAGATGACATTCAAAAAATCCTTGTCAGTGTGGACCCCCCCAGGTTTCCATAAAATCAGATAAATTTTTATTCGGTCATCAAAGGTGCCTATTTTCAAAAACGTGTTGTCTCCTCTTTTATTTTTTTTAGGTTTAATAAGGCATTTCATCCTTTGTTAACAGTTCTTAAAGGTGGGTTTTAGATACGATAAAGGGGGATCCTTCTCAAGGAATCTATTGGCAGATCCTACCCTGCCCATGGGAATCTTCCACCCTGGGAGTTCCCCGTATTTTTCAGATACTGCCCCCCTTTTGGGATCCCCCTTTCTTTAAAATTTTTCGGGGGGTGGGTTCCCTTAAGGAATTTTTTGTCGTTCTCCTTCCAAAGAGTACGGTTTGTAAAAACCCTGCTATTTTTAAAAATCTTCGTCCAGAAATGTACTTCAAACAAAGAATCCAATGTGAACTTTAGACCCATATGTCCACATTCAGTGCCTCCATAAATTCTTTGAATGATGTCTTGGCCCCGCCCCAGCACAAAGTCACAATGAATCTGCCCCAAAACAGGGTGTTTTTGTGTATTTTTCCTTTCCTCTCTGAAACCAGGTCCTTTCCCACCGCCCAGGAATTTGGGCACTGTCAAAGTTTGAAAAGATCCCAACTCTTTTTAGGATCCACAAAAATTTTACCTCTATCAGAGTGGATGCATTTGACAGGTTTTTCTAATAGGATAAAATTGGGTGAGACCTTTATGAGGTCGATGTGTCCAGAGACTTAATAACTTTTGTCTGTACAGCCCTAACAAAACATCAAGTAAAAAGGACTGTTAGTGTTTACGTTAGATGGCCTCCTCTAGTGTACCCTGCGGGGAGGACCAAGGGCCCAAAACCCTCAAAACCAATATTTTTGAAAGGGGTTCCCTACTGAGTTGGTTTGCAGGGGGAAAATAGCTATCTTTTGTGGCTGGACTTTTAAAGGAGCTTTTGGCAGTGATACTTCGAAATTAAACGACTAACAAACCTTTTTGCTCCCACTATCCCAAAAACCTGTGTATGCAAGGGTTTTTTCATGAAAATGTTGAACAAGTAAAGATTGATGTGAA
>JAODAL010081114.1:0-12011 GCA_025379985.1 Phyllomedusa bahiana | reverse complement strand
TATAGTGATGGTGATATGTGGTCAGGTGTTGGGGGTATTATTCAGTTACTATGGGGCTGGTGATATTTTATGGTGTGGGGGGGATTATTTGATCTTTTTTTTGCAGTTTTCATTGATAATATTAATTTGGTTTTGGTTAGAAAACAGTAGGGGGGTATTTGCTCTTTGTACAGCGGTATTTTTGTGGTCACGGAAAGGGACTATTTTAAAAGGGGGGGCATGATTTTGTTTGGGGGGGTGGGGGTTTTAGGCTTGTTCTGGTGGGGGGGGTCATTTGTTTGGGTGGGGGTCAGGGGTGTGGACTGATATAAATGTCATTTGTTTGGACGGGGCCCCAGAGGCGTGGCTAATGTGTGCCTCTTTGCAATCTCTAAATTTTGGGGGAGGAATGCATAAATGGAGAAAAGGGCTGCACGGGGCCCGGGGGGGAATGTGACGGGGAGGCTGAAACAGGAATGGGGAGGCTGAGTAGGGCTGGGGAAAGGCTCTACAGGGCTGGAGGGAGGCTGCACAGGGGAGGCTGCACAGGGATGGAGGGAGGCCCCCCACAGAAATTTCAGGGCCCCAAACAGCTGGGGAGGCTGCACAGGGATGGGGGAGGCTGCACCAGCCGGTCGGGAGGTTTCACAGGGCAGGGGGGGGAAACTGAAACGGGGGGAGGTTTGGGGGAGGGGAGGGGGGAGGCTGAACAGGGAGGGGGGGAGGTTTGCAAAAGGGAAAGAGGGAGGTTTGCACAGGGATGGAGGGGGGGTTTTGCAATGGGAGGGGAGAGGGGGCTCCCAAGGGGAGGGAAAGGGAAGGAAATGCAAAAGGAATGGGGGAGGCCCCATCAGAAATTTCAGGGTCCCTTATATCTGGGGAGGCTGCACAGTACCGGTGGGAAGTTGCACAGGGGAGGCTGCACAGAGATGGGGGGAGGCTGCAAAGGGCTGAGGAGAGGCTGCACAGGGCTGGAGGCACGGCGGACGAGGGCTGGTGGGAGGCTGCACAGGGATTGGCGGAGGCTGCACAGGAATATAGGGAGGCTGCACAGGGGAGGCTGCACAGGAATGAGGGAGGCTGCACAGGGAGGGCAGTACAGGGCTGGGGGGAGTCTGCATGGTGTTGGAGGGAGGATGCACAGAGGAGGCTGCACAGGGCTGGAGGGAGGCTGCACAGGGGAGGATGCAAAGGGTTGGGGGTGGCTGCACAGACATGGTGGGAAAGCTGCACAGGGATGGGAGGAAAGCTGCAAAAGGGATGGGGGGGAAAAGTAAAAAGGGAGGGAAGGGGGGCTGCCCCGGGGCTGGTGGGAGGCTTCAAAGGGGAGGCTGCACGGGGCTGGGGGGAGGTTGCACAAGAATAGAGGGAGGCTGCATGAGGTTGGAGGGAAGATGCACAGAAGAGGCTGCACAGGGCGGGAAAGGGAGGCTGAAAGGGGGGGTGCTGCGGGGGGAGATTGCACGGGTTTGGAGGGGGGCCCTTACCAAGGGAGGAGGGAGGTGCACGGGGATGGGGGGTGCTCCCAACAGGGATGGGGGGAGAGAGGCACGGGTTTTTGGGGGGGAAAGTTTCCCACGGGGAAATGTGGGAAAGTGCACAGGGATGTGAGAAAAGTGCCCCAAGGAATGGAGGGGGGTTTTGCTTGGGGGGGCCCTGCCCCGGGGTTTGAGGGGGGGGGGGGGGTTTGCACAGGGGAGGTGAAAGGGGCGGGTTTGGGGGAGACTGCACAGGGCTGGGGGGAGGCTACACAGGGCTGGGGGAAAGGTTACCGGGCTGGGGGGAGGCTGCCAAAAATTTGGAGGGAGGCTGCACCGGGATCGCGGGTGACTGCTCTGGGTAGGCTTCACTGGGCTGGTGGGAGTCTGCACAGGGCTGGTGGGAGGCTGCACAGGGCTGGGGGGAGGTTACACAGGGCTAGGGGGAGGCTGCACAAGAATGGAGGGAGGCTGCACAGGGTTGGTGGGAGCCCTGCCAGGGTGGGGGGGGGTTTTCCAGGGCTGGGGGGAAGGGCCCTGCCAAAAAATGGAGGGAGAGCACGGGAAATGGAGGGAGACTGCCGGGATGGAGGGGACTGCCCCAGGGTAAGCTTCAAAAGGGTTTGGGAAAGGGGGAAAGGGGGGGAGGTGCAAAGGGCTGGGGGGAGGTTTTTTCCCAAAATAATAGAGGGAGGCTGCATGGGGTTGGAGGGAAGATGCACAGAAGAGGCTGCACAGGGCTGGTGGGAGGCTGCACAGGGGATGCTGCATGGGGAGATTGCACAGGTTTGGAGGGGGGGCCTGCCGGGGATGGGGGGAGGCTGCACAGGGATGGGGGGGAGGCTGCAACGGGAGGGGGGAGAGCTGCACAGGGATGGGGGGAAAGCTGCACAGGGATGGGAGGAAAGCTGCACAGGGATGGAAGGAGGCTGCGCAGGGCTGGTGGGAGGCTTCAAAGGGGAGGCTGCACGGGGCTGGGGGGAGGTTGCACAAGAATAGAGGGAGGCTGCATGGGGTTGGAGGGAAGATGCACAGAAGAGGCTGCACAGGGCTGGAGGGAGGCTGCACAGGGGATGCTGCATGGGGAGATTGCACAGGTTTGGGGCAGGATGACCAGGGAGTGGAGGAGGATGCACTAGATGGAGGGATGCTGCACAAGGATGGAGGGATATCTGCACAGGGATGGGGGGAAAGCTGCACAGGGATGTGAGGAAAGCTGCACAGGGATGTGAGTAAAGCTGCACAGGAATGGAGGGAGGTTGCATAGGGGAGGCTGCACAGGGTTGGGGGGAGGTTGCACAAGAATAGAGGGAGGCTGCATGGGGTTGGAGGGAAGATGCACAGAAGAGGCTGCACAGGGCTGGAGGGAGGCTGCACAGGGGATGCTGCATGGGGAGATTGCACAGGTTTGGAGGGAGGCTGCAAAGGGATGGCGGGAGGCTGCACAGGGATGGAGGGATGCTGCACAGGGATGAAGGGAGAGCTGCACAGGGATGGGGGGAAAGCTGCACAGGGATGGGAGGAAAGCTGCACAGGGATGGAAGGAGGCTGCGCAGGGCTGGTGGGAGGCTTCAAAGGGGAGGCTGCACGGGGCTGGGGGGAGGTTGCACAAGAATAGAGGGAGGCTGCATGGGGTTGGAGGGAAGATGCACAGAAGAGGCTGCACAGGGCTGGAGGGAGGCTGCACAGGGGATGCTGCATGGGGAGATTGCACAGGTTTGGAGGGAGGCTGCACAGGGATGGAGGGAGGCTGCACAGGGATGGAGGGATGCTGCACAGGGATGGAGGGAGAGCTGCACAGGGATGGGGGGAAAGCTGCACAGGGATGTGAGGAAAGCTGCACAGGGATGTGAGTAAAGCTGCACAGGAATGGAGGGAGGTTGCATAGGGGAGGCTGCACAGGGTTGGGGGGAGGTTGCACAGGGGAGGCTGCACAGGGGAGGCTGCACAGGGCTGGTGGGAGACTGCACAGGGCTGGTGGGAGGCTGCACAGGGCTTTGGGGAGGTTACACAGGGCTAGGGGGAGGCTGCACAAGAATGGAGGGAGGCTGCACAGGGATAGAGGGAGACTGCACAGGGTAGGCTTCACAGGGCTGGTGGGAGACTGCACAGGGCTGGTGGGAGGCTGCACAGGGCTGGGGGGAGGTTACACAGGGCTAGGGGGAGGCTGCACAAGAATGGAGGGAGGCTGCACAGGGCTGGTGGGAGACTGCACAGGGCTGGTGGGAGGCTGCACAGGGTTGGGGGGAGTTTACACAGGGCTGGGGAGGCTCTGCACAAGAAGAATGGAGGGAGGCTGCACTGGAATGGTGGAAGACTGCACAGGGATGGAGGGAGACTGCACAGGGTAAGCTTCACAGGGCTGGGAGGAGGAATGGGGGGAGGCTGCACAGGGCTGGGGGGAGGTTGCACAATAATAGAGGGAGGCTGCATGGGGTTGGAGGGAAGATGCACAGAAGAGGCTGCACAGGGCTGGAGGGAGGCTGCACAGGGGATGCTGCATGGGGAGATTGCACAGGTTTGGAGGGAGGCTGCACAGGGATGGAGGGAGGCTGCACAGGGATGGAGGGATGCTGCACAGGGATGGAGGGAGAGCTGCACAGGGATGGGGGGAAAGCTGCACAGGGATGGGAGGAAAGCTGCACAGGGATGGACGGAAAGCTGCACTGGCTTGGAGGGTGGTTGCATCGGGGAGGCTGCACAGGGTTGGGGGGAGGTTGCACAGGGGAGGCTGCACAGGGGAGGCTGCACAGGGCTGGTGGGAGACTGCACAGGGCTGGTGGGAGGCTGCACAGGGCTGGGGGGGAGGTTACACAGGGCTAGGGGGAGGCTGCACAAGAATGGAGGGAGGCTGCACAGGGATAGAGGGAGACTGCACAGGGTAGGCTTCACAGGGCTGGTGGGAGACTGCACAGGGCTGGGGGAGCTGACAGGGCTGGGCGCGGAGCGTTAACACTGGGCTAGGGGGGAGATTGCACAGGAATGGAGGGAGGCTGCACAGGGCTGGTGGGAGACTGCACAGGGCTGGTGGGAGGCTGCACAGGGCTGGGGGGAGGTTACACAGGGCTAGGGGAAGGCTGCACAAGAATGGAGGGAGGCTGCACAGGAATGGAGGGAGACTGCACAGGGATGGAGGGAGACTGCACAGGGTAAGCTTCACAGGGCTGGGAGGAGGAATGGGGGAGGCTGCACAGGGATGGGGGAAGGTTGCACAGGGATGGCGGGAGGTTGCACAGGGATGGCGGGAGGTTGCACAGGGATGGCGGGAGGTTGCACAGGGATGGGGGGAGGTTGCACAGGGGAGGCTACACAGGGTTGGAGGAAGGCTCCACAGGGGAGGCTGCACAGGGGATGCTACATGGGGAGGTTTTACAGGGTTGGAGGGAGGCTGCACAGAGATGGAGGGATATTGCACAGGGCTGGGGGGAGGCTGGACAGGGGAGGCTGCAAAGGGTTGGAGGAAAGCTCCGCAGGGGGGGCTGCACATGGGATGCTGCACAGGACTTGAGGCAGGCTGCATGGGGATGGAGGGAAGCTGTACAGAGGAGACTGCACAGGGCTGGAGGGAGGCTGCCCAATGGAGGCTGCACAGGGGTGGAGGGAGGCTGCCCAAGGGAGGCTGCACAGGGCTGGGGGGAGGCTGGACAGGGGATACTGCATGGGTAGGTTGCACAGGATTGGAAGAAGGCTGCACAGGGATGGAGGGAGGCCCCCATCAGAAATTTCAGGGCCCCATACAGCTGGGGAGGCTGCACAGGGATTGGAGGGAGGCTGCACAGGGATGAAGGGAGGCTGCACAGGGATGGAGGGAGGCTGCACAGGGATGGAGGGAGAGCTGCACAGGGATGGGGGGAAAGCTGCACAGGGATGTGAGGAAAGCTGCACAGGGATGGGAGGAAAGCTGCACAGGAATGGAGGGAGGTTGCACAGGGGAGGCTACACAGGGTTGGAGGAAGGCTCCACAGGGGAGGCTGCACAGGGGATGCTACATGGGGAGGTTGCTCAGGGTTGGAGGGAGGCTGCACAGGGATGGAGGGATATTGCACAGGGCTGGGGGAGGCTGCACAGGGCTGGGGGGAGGCTGGACAGGGGAGGCTGCACAGGGTTGGAGGAAAGCTCTGCAGGGGAGGCTGCACAGGGGATGCTGCACAGGACTTGGGGCAGGCTGCATGGAGATGGAGGGAAGCTGCACAGAGGAGACTGCACAGGGATGGAGGGAAGCTGCACAGAGGAGACTTCACAGGGCTGGAGGGAGGCTGCCCAATGGAGGCTGCACAGGGCTGGAGGTAGGCTGCCCAAGGGAGGCTGCACAGGGCTGGGGGGAGGCTGGACAGAGGATGCTTCATGGGTAGGTTGCACAGGGTTGGACGAAGGCTGCACAGGGATGGAGGGAGGCCCCCATCAGAAATGTCAGGGCCGCATACAGCTGGGGAGGCTGCACAGGGATTGGAGGGAGGCTGCACAGGGATGGAGGGAGGCTGCACAGGGATGGAGGGAGAGCTGCACAGGGATGGGGGGAAAGCTGCACAGGGATGTGAGGAAAGCTGCACAGGGATGGGAGGAAAGCTGCACAGGAATGGAGGGAGGTTGCACAGGGGAGGTTGCTCAGGGCTGGTGGGAGGCTGCACAGGGATGGAGGGATATTGCACAGGGCTGGGGGGAGGTTACACAGGGCTAGGGGAAGGCTGCACAAAAAAAAAAAAACAAAAAAAAATGAATGGGGAACGGCAGCACAGGGATGGAGGGAGACTGCACAGGGATGGAGGGAGACTGCACAGGGTAAGCTTCACAGGGCTGGGAGGAGGAATGGGGGAGGCTGCACAGGGCTGGGGAAAGGTTGCATAGGGATGGAGGGAGGCTGCACAGAGGAGGCTGCACAGGGCTGGGGGGAGGCTGCACAGGGATGGATGGAGGCTGCACAGGGTTGGAGGAAAGCTCCACAGGGGAGGCTGCACAGGGGATGCTACATGGGGAGGTTGCACAGGGTTGGAGGGAGGCTGCACAGCGATGGTGGGATACTGCACATGGCTGGGGGAGGCTACAGAGGGCTGGGGGGGAAGCTGGACAGGGGAGGCTGCACAGGGTTGGAGGAAGGCTCCGCAGGGGAGGCTGCACAGGGGATGCTGCACAGGACATGGGGCAGGCTGCATGGGGATGGAGGGAAACTGCACAGAGGAGACTGCACAGGGCTGGAGGGAGGCTGCCCAAGGGAGGCTGCACAGGGCTGGAGGGAGGTTGCCCAAGGGAGGCTGCACAGGGCTGGGGGGAGGCTGGACAGGGGATGCTGCATGGGGAGGTTGCACAGGGTTGGAGGGAGGCTGCACAGGGATGGAGGGGGAGGCCCTCATCAGAAATTTCAGGGCCCCATACAGCTGGGGAGGCTGCACAGGGATGGGGGAGGCTGCACAGGGACGGAGGGAGGATGCACAGGGATAGGGAGAGGCTGCACAGGGATGGAGGGAGGCTGCACAGGGATGGGTGGAGGATGCACAGGAATGGGGGGAGGCCCCATCAGAAATTTCACGGCGCCATAGATCTGGGGAGGCTGCACAGTGCCGGTGGGAAGTTGCACAGGGCTGGGTGGGGAAGCAGCACAGGGGAGGCTGCACAGAGATGGGGGGAGGCTGCAAAGGGCTGAGGAGAGGCTGCACAGGGCTGGAGGAGAGGCTGCACAGGGCTGGAGGGAGGCTGCACAGGGATGGGCGGAGGCTGCACAGGAATATAGAGAGGCTGCACAGGGATGAGGGAGCCTGCACAGGGAGGGCAGCACAGGGCTGGGCAGAGTCTGCATGGGGTTGGAGGGAGGATGCACCTAGGAGGCTGCACAGGGCTGGAGGGAGGCTGCACAGGGGATGCTGCATGGGGAGGTTGCACAGGGTTGGAGGGAGGCTGCACAGGGATGGAGGGATGCTGCACAGGGCTGGGGTATGCTGCACAGGGATGGAGGGAGAGCTGCACAGGGATGAAGGGATGCTGCACAGGGCTGGGGGAGGCGAGAGGCTGCACAGGGATAGAGGAAAGCCATGTCTGCAAAGGGATGGTGAGGAGAGCTGCACAGGGATGGAGGGATAGCTGCACAGGGATGGAGGGAGAGCTGCACAGGGATGGGGGAAAGCTGCACAGGGATAGGAGGAAAGCTGCACAGGAATGGAGGGAGGTTGCATAGGGGAGGCTGCACAGGGTTGGGGGAGGTTACACAGGGGAGGCTGCACAGGGCTGGTGGGAGGCTGCACAGGGGAGGCTGCACAGGGCTGGGGGGAGGTTACACAATAATGGAGGGAGGCTGCATCGGGATGGAGGGAGGCTGCACAGGGATGGAGGGAGACTGCACAGGGAAGCAGGGAGACTCCCCAGTGTAGGCTACACAGGGAAGGGCAAAGGAATGGGGGAGGTTGCACAGGGCTGGGGAAAGGCTGCATTGGGATGGAGGGAGGCTGCACAGGGCTGGGGGAGGTTGCACAGGGATGGGGGAGGCCCCCATCAGAAATGTCAGGGCCCCCTTCAGCTGGGGATGCTGCTCAGGGATGGGGCTGTCTGCACACTGATGTCGGGAGTCCGCACAGGACTGGGGGGAGGCTGTATGGGGATGGAGGTAGGCTGCACCGGGCTTGGGGGAGGCTGCACAGGGGAGGCTGCACAGGACTTGGGGCAGGCTGCACAGGGCTGGAGGGATGCTGCACAAGGGAGGCTGCACAGGGCTGGGGGGAGGCTGCACAGGGATGGAGGGAGATGCACAGGGCTGGGGGGAGACTGCACAGGGGGGGCTGCACAGGGTTGGAGGAAGGCTGCACAGGGGAGGCTGCACAGGGCTGGGTGGAGACTGCATGGGGATGTAGGGAGGCTGCAGATGGATGTAGGGGGCTGCACCGGGGAGGCTGAACAGGGCTGGAGGGAGGTATTACTGGGCTGAAGATAGGCTGCACAGGGATGGAGGGAGGCTGCACAGGGCTGGGGGAGGCTGGACAGGGTTGAAGGAAAGATGCACAGGGGAGGCTGCACAGGGCAGGGGGGAGGCTGCATGAGGATGGAGGGAGGCTGCACAGGAGAGGGAAAACCAGGCTGGGGGGTATCAGGGGGGGTTTGAGAAGGGTCGGGGTGGAGGGAGGCTTCACAGGGCTGGGGGGAGGCTGGACAGGGTTGGAGGAAGGCTGCACAGGGAAAGCTGTACAGGGATGGGGGAAAGCTGCACAAGGATGGGGGGAAACTGCACAGGGATGGGGAGGGCCAACGGGTTGGGGGTGAGGCTGCACGGGGTGGGGGGGGTGGCTACACAATCGAGGCTGAACAGGGCTAAGGGGGTTGCACTGGGCGAATGGCTGCATAGGGGAGGCTGCACTGGGATGGAGGGAGGCTGCACAGTGATGGAGGGAGGCTGCAGAGGGGAGGCAGCACAGGGATGGAGGGGGCTGCAGGAGAGGCAGCACAGAGATGGAGGGGGCTGCACAGGGGAGGCAGAACAGTGATGGAGGGGGGCTGCACAGGGCTGGGGCGAGGCTGCACAGTGATGGAGGGAAAGCTGCACCGGGATGGGGGGAAAGCTGCACAGGGCTGGGGGGGTGGCTACACAATCGAGGCTGAACAGGGCTGGGGGGAGGTTGCACTGGGCTGAAGATAGGCTGCACAGGGGAGGCTGCACAGGGATGGAGGGAGGCTGCACAGGGGGGAGCACAGGGGGAGGGGGGGGCTGCACAGGGATGGAGGGGGGCTGCACAAGGATGGAGGGAGGCTGCACAGGGGAAGCGGCACAGGGATGGAGGGGGGCTGCACAGGGCTGGGACGAGGCTGCACAGGGATGGAGGGAGGCTGCACAGGGGAGGCAGCACATGGATGGAGGAAGTCTGTACAGGGCTGGGGAGAGGCTGCACAGTGATGGAGGGAAAGCTGCACAGGGATGGGGGGAATGCTGCACAGGGGAGGCTGCACAGGGATGGAGGGAGGCTGCACAGGGATGGAGGTAAAGCTGCACAGGGATGGAGGAAGGTGCACGGGGGATGGGGGGAAGGGCTGCACAGGGATGGAGGGAGGCAGCACAGGGATGGAGGCTGCACGGGGATGGAGGGAGGCTGCATAGGGATGGAGGGAGGCTGCACAAGGCTTGGGGGTGGCTGCAAAGGGCTGGAGGGAGGCTGCACAGGGCTGGGGGTTTGGCCGCCGGAGGGAGGGGGCGCACGGAGTGGGGGAGGCTGACAGGCTGGGGGGAGGCTGCACCGGGTGGGGGGAGGTTGCACAGGGATGGAGGAAGGCTGCACAGGGATGGAGGGAGGCTGCACAAAGATGGAGGGAGGCTGCACAAGGATGGAGGGAGGCTGCACAAGGATGGAGGGAGGCTGCACAGGGATGGATGGCTGACAGGGTGGGGGAGGCTGCAAAAAGAGGAGGGGGGCTGCACAAGGTGGAGGGAGGTGCACAGGATGGAGGGGGCTGCACGGGGATGGAGGGGGTGCAAAAGGATGGGGGGGTGCACGGGATGGAGGGGGGTGAAAGGGTGGGGGAGGCTGCCATGGATGGGGGGGGGGCAGCCAGGGATGGGGGTTGACCTATCGGAAAAATAGAGAACAGACCCTGAGGCCTGTTCTTTGTTTTATACTTACTTCTGCCCTATGACTGGAGCCAAGGACTCCCCTTTTCCCCTTCTTTCTTTGGGCCCCATGTTTGTGGTCACAATAGTGACCCCCGCCCATGTACAGAGACTGCAGGAGGGCCCAGCTCCTGACATATTGCTGAAGTAAGTGCAAAGCAAATGTAATCCTGTTGAGCTGTTACCGGCCTTATTTAGTTGTGCAGGTGCAGGGCGTGCCCCCTTCTTTCACATTTTTCATCGGCATCATACAGCAATACCTCCTGTACTGCCTTTACGGCAGCCCTGGATGTACTGGTAAATTTTCGTGGTCAGGGGAGGGACTGGCAGGGGGGAACCCTTCCAAAAGTTTTCTATGGGCCCAGGGTTGTCTAGTTACACCTCTGGACCCAAACACAGCCTTCTCTGTTGAAGTTCTTCAGCATCCTCTACATAAATTTGTGTGCAGGAATGCAAGGTTGGAGGCTAAATTGTGACGATCTCATTAAAAATCCTCCAGAGCTTTCAGTTATTAAACAACCTACAGTAACTGTAGGTGAGCAAGACACTAGCCTATTACACAAGTGTAGCCAGCACCACATTCCTCAGACACATACTTGCCACCCCTTACATTTGTTCTGGGGACAACACAACCGGAAGGATTTATTTCCCTTTTTAAACCCCAAAATGAGTATTCCGGGGTGGTTTGGGGGGTGTTTGTGGGCAAATTGAGGGGCATAGGGATTGGGGAATTTCATGGGGGGGATTGGGGCATTCCAAGGGAAAAGGAAATTATTCCAAACAAAAAGCAAATTTGGGGTAAGTACACTATGAGGCTTGTGGATTGTGACTAGAGATGGGCGAATTGATTTTAAAATGGGAATTCGTTTTGAAATTTAGGAAACTTCGGTTCTAAAAGAATCGAAAATTTTGGGTACTTCGGTGAACGAAGTTTTGTTTTGGTGATAAAAGGTGCGAGACATGGCGTTAATGGGGGAAAAGCCTCGGGGGGAAGAAGGGGATAGCTGCATGACTGTCAGAGATAAGCCAAAAAGGACCGGCGGATTCTGTCGTCACCCGACAATAATCCGGGTTTTGGGCTGGAGCTCCACTCCCAAACATGTACTGATTTGGGAAAGGGGTTGCGGGGGTTTTTTAAGCTCTTTCTGAAAAACTGATTTTATACAGCGATTTTTGGGGAGTTTTCTCAGCTTTTCTCAGAGACGCTTTCTTAACGTTCTATTTTGATTTTGTGGGGTATTGGGTCTGAATCCAGTGTGCGTCCCAATGCAGCTGCATATACATTTTAATGCTATCTTCACAGCACTTAAATATCCAAGGGGGATCTAAGCCTGTTCCCTTTTTATTCATTTAAAGAAAACGGGTTTTACAATACAAATACCCTTTCATTTTTTGGCTGCCATTCTTTTTCGCAATTTAATCCAGGGTTTAAATTAGCGTTGTTCGGTTGGGGTAAAAAAAAACCGTCTTTTTTCACCGCCCAAAAAATACATTTTTCCGTACCTAATTCCCCGCGAAGGTTAAAACAATTTTTTTTCTTGTTGGTGTAGCGTAAAAAACACCCATTGTAAAACGCTACAAAACTCTAGTTTTTTGGTTGCTAAATGTTTGGCCAAAAAATTTTCATCCAGGTTTAAATTTAAACGTTGTTTTTGCTGGGTGACTAAAATAAACCCTCTTTCACGTCAAAAAATACATTTTTCCCGCAGCCTTATTCACAAGCGAAAGGGTTTAATTTCAATTTTTTTTCTTGTTGTGAGGGTAAAACACGCCCTTTAAAAGCTAAAAGCTCGTAGTTTTGGTTGCTCAATTGTTTGGGGAATTTACATCAGGGGTTAAATTTAACGTTTTTTTTCTGCTGTGGTGACTAAAATAAACCTCTTTCACGCCAAAAAATACTTTTTCCTGTAGCCAATCACAAGCGAAGGTTAATTACAATTTTTTTTCTTGTTGTGTAGCATAGAAAAAACCCAAAA
>JAODAL010081113.1:0-12011 GCA_025379985.1 Phyllomedusa bahiana | reverse complement strand
CAAAAAACGGGCCCCAAAAAGGGAAATAAAAACCATTTTAAATGCAGATTCAAAGCAGTCTGGACTGCACAATATACACTCTCCTTTCAAAAGCCTGCCTGCCTGTCTGCCTGCGTTCGCCCGCAACTTCCCTCACCCTCCCCGTGCGGCTGTACAGCGCTAGATGCTTCTTTCAAAGTCTCAGCATAACTAACTAAAAACTGAAATTCTCTAATCTACCTATGTTCTAATGTTCACAGCTAAAAGCATAGATGTATCTGTGAACAAAGAGAACTGTTTCGCTGAGCTGTATTGAGGAGAAAGCTGACACACATCCTGCTCTTTTGAGAAACAGACACACACTGATGCTGAACAGGAAAGGCTGTTCTATGTAAAACGAGGTCATGTGATTTTTCCAGCCAATCACAACCATACAAATCACAGTCATGACGTCGCACACCCAGCTCACCCTGCTCTATTCTCTAAGCTGATTTGTTGGCCGCCAAAATAACAGGAAGCGCCGAAAATGGCACAAAATTAATAGATTATGCGCAGATTCTCACCTAAACTATCGCGTGATTGGAAAATTCCGCTCAACATAAAAACTGTGCAGATTTCAACTTTGTCAATTATAATCGCTCAACACTATTCATGACACACCATGATATGCTTTCTGTATCAGTTTTATTTCTGTACTCCTGGTACATATGGTGCAGTCATAGCCAATAAAGAAAATTGAACAAAGCAAATTAACTGAGGCTGAGTTTTATTGTTGCTGGATGTTTGTCAGTGGTGCTAAAATGTGTTTAAAATTAGCTACTAAACTAATTTTCTTCAACACATAAAATTCTGTTAGATATGTGTGCATCTTTGTACAGAGATTCTTTTGATGGGCCCTAGAACAATATCTGAGTTAAGATAAAATCTGTTACTCGCCAATCAGAAGGTTAGATTGTATTATTAAAAATGATGATCACATTGACAATGCAATCCAATGTGCAGGCCTTGTGTTAATGGTCAGGTGGCCAGTGTTATAATGATTGATAACTTATATAGACTCTCTATATGGACACAGAAAATGTTGTCAGCCACTGATTAGGACAGCCCATATGATAACTAGCATAGTAAGAACAGAGATTCAAATTAATAAAATGACATCCTGGAAATTGTCTAAAAAAATCTAATTAATCTAATTAGTCCCTCTTTATAACACACTGCCTGCAGATTGAACTGATTCTCAATTGTTACTAGTTAATTTGTAAGGGGTTCCTGGTGTGCTCTCCTACAAAATAATCAGACACTGAAGGTGAAAATACAGACTTTATTCTTTTGTTACAAAAGATTGTTCCAAAAACAAATGTCAGCAAGATAAGCTTAAGGCTATGTCTCCACTGCACATAAAAATTTAAATTTTTCAGCGCTTTTTGTTTTATAGAAACGCTGAAAAAACTACTGAAAAGAGATCCGACAGTCTTGTATGGTAAAAACGTTCTTTTCTCTCCACAGAAAGTTTTATTTGCTGGTCGCTTTTTGAAACATGTTGCAAAAAACAAATGAGCAGGGCAGAAAATTTACTATTGCAGTGTATGTAAAGTGGCTGACGTTTTTGGCACTTTTTTGGCACATTTTTTTCAGAATTCCATAGCAATTATAATGCTCTGTATTTCTGAATAAAAAAGTGCGTAAAAAATGCAAAATGCACCAAAACACAGAATTTTTTAGCAGCTTTTAACAGGCAGTGGAAAAAATAATCAGTTTTATGAATGTTTTTAGGATTTGGTTTTGTAACGGGTGTTTTAGTGGATCCACTGGACCACCGCAAGCGATGGTATAAGCCTCGCCAGGGAGCGGAGTCTAAGTAGGTCCCTGTTTTCACCAAAGCCCGGCGCAAAGCGGGATGGACTTCCTGCGGCGGGAGTCTACCAGGTCGCTCCCCCTGACTTGACTTGCTTGCGGTGGCAGCCGAGGTTTAGCGTGGTACAAAATTGTAAGGCAAGCTCGTAGTCGGAAAAGGACGGTAAGGTCAGGACAGGTGGCAAAGGTTCGTGGTCGTGGGACGTAGTTGAGAAGGTTCCGTACACAGAAATCAGGACAAGACTAGAATAGACGCTTTCTCTGAAGGCAACAGGCACTAAAGATCCAGCGGGGACGTGCTGGAGGCGTTACCAATATATAGGGTCAGCGTCCGGCAATCAACCAATTACCGGCGCGCTGGCCCTTTAAATTTGAGAGAACTGGCGCGCGCGCCCTAAGGAGCGGGGACGCGCGCGTTAGCCGGCAGGAGACTGCGGGGAAGCAGGGGGGCGACAGGGTAAGTATATGGGCGCAGGTGGGCGAGTGCGTCCGCAGCCCGACACGCGAGCCGCGGCGCCACTCGCCCCCGGACCAGGGACCACAGCAGGGGCACGAGAGCACCCGCAGCCTGACCCATGGGCTGCAGGACTGCTTGTAACAGTTTTTCAGTGAGTTATTTGTCCAATGATGTGTAGACTAGTGATTTCGCCGAACCATTTGGAAAATGATTAGTACGGCATGAACTTTACGTTTTTATTTTTACCCGAACCAAATTTTTTTGGCGCAAGTTTGATACAAAGTTCTGGTTCGGCACAGGCGTTCAACGCCTTTTTCAGCTGCTTCCTGCAATTTTGTTGGCCAGCCAATCAGTGCAGAGCACAAAGAGAGGGTCAAAAGCGTCACCAATGAGGGAGTAGGGATCTCGTTGGCTGCTAAAATCACATGACTGTCTTATGTGTAAGTCACTGTATTTCCTGTTAGTTGCCATTTCCAGCTTACTCACTGTAGTGAATACACTTCTGCCTGTGTCTGCTGGTTTGTCAGCAGGCAGAAATACCATTTAATAGCGATTTAACACAGGAAAAGCTGCTAGTGAGATTACTTGCAAGGGCGGAGGAGGGGGGTGGTTAGTTAGGTTAGGGAATTATACACAGCAACAGTTAGGAAGTTAGGTAGTTTTGTATAGATATTCCATAGAAAAAAAAAATCTGTTTGTAATCTATTTGCGCGTTGCAAAGTATAGGCCTTTAAGAACACTGTTGATTTACTGTCTTTGGAGTACAGTTCTTTAATAAGAAACTGTGAACAAATCTTGACGTTTTTAATATTTATCCTATTTGTCCTATTCAAAAGAAAATCTTGTTTTAAATAATCATTTCTTCTTGCTAATTTTATCGTGAGTGTCCATAAGGTCATTTTTGCTGGTTTTAGGGTCAGGCCACTGTAAAAGACACCATTAGTAAAGATCCTAGTGAAAAAAAAAAACTTATTTCACATACTCATTTCTTGTTGCAAATTTTATTCTGAGCGTCCATTGCGTCATTTTTGCTAGTTTTGGGGTCAGGCTACTGTAAAAGAGGTGTCAGGGGTGCAAATAAGGCAGTACTCCTGTCAGTAGCCCTAATAAAAAAGGGGCCCAGTGATATGTTAAAAATAGGAACTAGTAATGAGTGGAGACCCCATTTAATTTAGCTGCATGGGACCCTGAAATAGATGACTGACGGCAGCTCTGCCTACCGCCGCACCCCCTATAACTACGGTACTGCCAGCTGAACCTAAATGTTCCCTGTTGGAATGTTCTTGCAGCCACCACATATATGACATTTTCTTGGGCCCTGGTACAAGAAGTGATAGGGGATTCCTGCCAGTTACCATGTGCCATTTCCAATACCAGTCTCTTCTTATGTGTCAAAGGGGCCCCGTGGCAGCTGCTAGCGCTGTACCTGCTATAGCTACGCTGTCCTCATCTTTTTGTTTAGCCATTAAAAGGAATTAATTATTTTAGCCTGTGAATTTTCTTCACTAAGTTGTTCCACGTATCCATTTTACTGTTATGGATGTTAATTGCAGCTTCTCCTCATCTGTATGGGTATAAAAATTAACCAGAGCATCTTCTCCCATTAACTTTAAACGGGTTCGAAGTTCAGTTTGAGTTCGACTCGAACTTCGAACAGAACTTCTCAAAATTCGAGGTTCTACGCGAACTCAAACTTTATAGGGTTCACTCATCACTAGTGTAGACAAAGCCTAATGGTTACAGAACACAAGCAGTGGTTATAATTAGAGTTGATCGATTGATCGAGATCAGCAAAAATTTTAGAAAAAAACGATTTCGATTTTTCATAAAAATCTTTTCGATTTGATCATCAATTTCCGTTAAAGTCAATGCAAGGTGAAAATGACGCGATCGTGTCTCAATTAGAGATGGGCAATTTGATTCTAACAAAGTGGAATTCGTTTAGAATTTCAGGAAAACTTCGGTTCGGAACGAAGTCGATCTTTGGGGTACTTCGGGTGAACGAAGTGTGCTCTTTATTGATAAAATGGCTGCGAGCATATGGCATTACATGGGGCAAAGAACTCTGGGAGGAAGAGGGCATAGCCTGCATGACATGTGCAGAGATGAAGCCAATCAGAGACCAGACTATATAAGTCCGGGCGCGACACTGGGAGCTCATACCGCTCTGACTGTACTGATTAGGGAAGGTGCTGCCGCGGCTGCTTATGATAACTGATACTAAAGAACTCATTTTTATACAGTGATTTTTGGGGGGGTGTCTCAGCTTGTCTCAGAGACTGCTTCTCTTAAGGTTCTATTTCTGATTTTGTGGGGTATTGGATCTAAAGTCCAGTGTGTGCCCAGTGCGTGCTTTTAACATTTAATGTATCTGCTCACGCACATTAATACCCCAAAAGGTGACAAAGCTGTTCTGTTTATTCTTTTTAAAAAAAAGGTTTTTAAATAAAAATCATTCTTTTTGGCTGCTCAATTCTTTGCGCAATTTACTCCGGGGGTTAATTAAGGTTGTTTGTGCTGTGGTGACTAAAAAAAAAGTTTTTTTTACCCCCCAAAAAAATAATTTTTTCCTTTTGCATAATTCCAAAGCGAGGTTAATTCAAGTTTTCCCTTTTTTGTTTGTGTAGGTAAAAAAAACCCCCCATTGAAACCGCTACAAAGTCGTATTTTTTTTTGGTTTTGCTCAATTTTTTTGCGCTTTTTCATCCAGGGGTTAATTAAGCTTTTGTTCTGCTGTTATGGTGATAAAAAAAAAACCCGTTTTTTCCCGCCAAAATACATTTTTCCTGTAGCATAATTCACAAGCGAAGGTTACTTCAATTTTTTCTGTTGTGTTGCGTAAAAAACCCCATTGTAACACGTACAAAGGGGGTATTTTTTGGGCTGCTCAATTTTTTTGGAAATTTTACACCCAGGGGGTTAACTAAGCTTTTTTCTGCGCTGTGGTGACAAAAAGAAAACGTTTATTTCATTGCCAAAAAATACATTTTGTTGCATATTCACAACAAAGGTTAATTACAATTTTTCCTTTTGTTGTGTAGCGTTAAAAAAAAACACACCATTGTAAAAAGTCAAAGCTCGTAGTTTTTGGTTGTCAAATTCTTTTCCAATTTACATCCAGGGGTTAATTAAGCGTTGTTTGCTGTGTGGTGACAAAAGAAAACGTTTTTTTCACCGCCAAAAAATAATTTTTCTGTAGATAATTAAGCGGGGTTTAAATTAAAGTTTTCCTCTTGTGTTAGCTTAAATTCTTCCCATTGAAACCCCGATAAAAGGGGTTAGTTTTGGGGGCTGCTCAATTCTTTTGCGCAATTTACATCCAAGGGTTAACTAAGTTTTTTTTCTGCAGTTGTCTCAGTAAAAAAAAATTTTTTTTTCACCGCCACAGAAAAAATTCTGTAGCATATTCATATTCAAAGGTTTTTAAAGTTTTTGTGATTTTATATACAGAAAAATACACAGTTTTTTTAAAGGCAAATACAAGTCAATTTTTCCTGCCCTTTGTGGAGGCAATTTATACCCAGGGTTACCCAAGCCTTTTAGTGGTTTATTTGGAGTCAATCGGGTGGTTTTATCATTACGATTTTTCACAAAACAGTGCCTGAAAATTTTAAAAAAAAGTTGTCAGAAGAGAGGTGGGGCTCTTCATGCGAGGGGCGAGGACAAAAACTTTCCCAGGCCCAGGTCGCAGACAGAAGGGGATGTCCCAGCGGGGGCACTCGGGAGGCCACAACTGCGCTGTATTTTGTGGCGTGTGTGACTGAAACCCCAAGGGTTTTTATTGGTTGCTAGGTCTTTCCACTCCTCCCAGATGAATCTGACAACCCCAGCCAAGTGGGGGGGTTTCGAACCCTTTTAGTTGGCTTGGCCCCCGGGGGGGGGCGACCCCTAGCCCAAACCCGTGGGGCCCCCCAAAAAAAGGGTTTGGGGAGAGGAGAACAATTTTAGGGGGCAGTCAGCAGTCTTGGCAGCGAAGAAATGGGGGGAATACCCCTGTTCTTGAAATGGCGCAATGTATAGATGTGGAGGTGGCTTGGGGGGTCATGTTGTGAGGGGGTCAGCCCCGCATACCAAGACCAGTGATGAGGTTGCAGGACGATAAAACCAAATAGGTGATGTGTAAACCGACCGCACTTTGGGGGCCGGGGAGGAAGGGCTTTTCATCGTCAGGAGAAAGGGGTCGCTTGGTGTAGGCAGCGGTGCAGCCGAAGTGGGTTGTGTGGCCCGTGAGTAAACAGGGGTAAGATGTGAGGGGGGAGCCAAAACGGCCCGGGGAAAAAACCCGCTTCGCAGGTCCAAGAAAAATACGGAAGGGGCTCCCGGAGGTAGCGGTGGTAGTAGTCACTCAGTGCGGGCGTTGGCGGAAAATCCGATTCGGCGGTGTGGAGTTTTTTGCTAAGACAAAGAGGAGCGAATATGGTTAATATGTGAATCTGTGGGCAGGAAAGGAAGCGGGCAGGGAAAAACGTTGGACCACGGCCCCGCGTCACACTGCAGCGCCCTGGTGGTGGGGAGAACGTGGCTCAGATGTGGTGGTCCATCCTGCCGCCGCAGCAACAGCAGCGCAGCGCCAGGGCATGCTGCATTACGCCAGTAAAGGCCCCCCCTCTGCAAAGGGAGTGTTTCTCTTTGCATCATTCCGGTCCCGATGCTCCTGTACTCCTATCATGGCGCCACAGTCGTTCAGCAAGGGATTGCAAAAAGCAAAAAGTATGGTCCCCCCATCCTAAGGTGCAGAAGCTGACCGTGCTCCTGTCCAAGTTTTTGGTACTGCATCCCCCCCTTTCCCAAATGGGGACTTGCCCGTTCAGAGAACTAAGGCTTGTGCCGAGTGAGATGGAGGTTCCCCGCCCTTTTAATTTATTTTCCAAAAAAACAGTACCAGCACTTTATAAAATATGTAGAACGAAGGTGGGCCATCCTTGGTTATCGGTTTTTTCAAAAGGGGCACGGCAGCGCGGAATTGGGCTGTAACTAGGTCAGGGGCCCGTACATGTCCTTTTCGGCCCATGGGTGAAAGTCTTCCCCCCCCAGGACACCCAAAAATTGGCAGGTGACTCGCTTTCTCCCCGTTGGGCAAAAAAGCGGCTCCTGCGCCAATGTCACACAGGGGAGGGAATTGCCCCGCATGCAGCAAAGAAATTTTTGGTGGCTTTTCCGCGCCAAAATGCAAAACGAAAAAAATGGTGACGAATAATGGGGGGTAACATGGTGGGGCCCCCGCTGCACGAGGAGGGATGGTCAGCGCCCTGCATGGGCATGTGTTCAATTGGTTTTTTGAAAAAGGTTCCTGAAGTCTTCCCCCAATTTTCGAAGATTTGAAAAAAGGCCCAGGAAACTGTGCATTTTCTCTTCATCCATTCCTACCAAAGCCAGGAACACCCCCCTGAGTTGCAGCAGCGAACGGCCTTTTCCCCCAGGGCATCTGATTGCGATGTTTCCACCCCATTGGAATTCCAGCCCGACATGTTGGGGCGACTGTATGAAAAGAGAAGGCCATTTAAAGTTTTTTGATGATCCAGCGGATGGGAGTACTCCCTGTGTAAATTTGATTGGCCAGTGGCAGTCAGCGTGCACCCCGGTTTGTTAGGCCTTGCGGGGCCCCGTTTTTTGTCGTCGCCAGGACTACGGGGTAATTAAGTATTCCATGCTTATGTCCCGGAAAAGTGTGAAAAAATGTCTGGGGAGGGGGTGGGGAAGGTGGCCACATCTCGCTGCGACCTGAGTTGTGGGGACTGAAGTGGGGGGAGGGGCATTGGAGAGAAGCATTGTTGGTGAAATTGTGGATTTTTACCCCCGGGGACAAGAGAAAAGGGCAGGCGCTGGAGGAGGTACATGGGATGGGAAAACGGGGGATGACCCGCAAGCCCGTGGCAGTTCAGTGGAGATGGAGGCAGGGGCCCTCGGAGTACTTGTGCAGAGGGCCCCCAGCATGCTGATTTGCCTGGCCAGTGACAGCCGAATAGTCAGCATCGGCGAGGGTGGGGCTTTTTGGCTTCCACCTATTGGACCCCCGCTACCGGTCCAAAAATGGGAGCCCTTTTTCCAGCATTGGAGGGGGGACAAAACCCAAAATTTAGGGAAAAGCCCCCGTTTTGTCGTTGGCCCCTGTATGTGCGGCATCGTCCCCCTTTGCGGTCTGACTGGGGGGTTTTTCAGCGTCGTATACTGCGCGTGCTGGGGGAAAGGGGGGGGGGGGGTAGGAGCGTACACCTCCGTCAGAGAACCAGTCTGGAATCATGTGAGCAGCTTCCCTTTCCCCCCCTTGTGAGGGGTGTCGCCGCGCGGCGCAGCAGCAGAGCGCAAACAGGACCTGGAGCAGTCTTGAACCAACAGGTGGGGGCCTACTTGGACAGCATCTGCGACCCAGTTAGAAGATCCCTGGATACGGGCGCCAAAGGATGTGTGGCCCCAAAATTCGAGTTTCAGGGAGAAGCTGTCCTGCCCGGCCGTAGTGTGGCTCGAGAGGTCTTCAGTGCCGGCGGGGGCCCTCGTTTTCCCAGGAGAACCCCCTTGTCCAGGGAAATGTGGGAAGACTGACTTTGTCAAAATGAAATTTAGGCGTGGGTCGGCCCGAATTTCACACCCCAATGCCCTTGGTGTCAGATAAATAAAACCCTGATGCCTACCAACTGTGGAAAATGAGTCTGGGTTTAACTACCGCCCATTGTTCCACCCCCGCTGTGCCCAAAAATCGCTGCAGTTTTCCCTCTGCCACCGGGGTGTATTGCCACCCCCTCCCCACTCTGTATTGTGCCACTCTTGACCTCATGCTGCTGTGCTGTTGTGGTGGCGTGAATCCACACGGTCTTGTGCCCCTCTCTGTTTTCTGCTTTCTGCTGTTTGTTGTGCGCGGTCATCTACACACTGTTCATTGTGCACTCTCTGACCTCATGCTGTTGCTCCTGCCCCCGTCACCTCCACTTTTGTATTGTGCCCTTGTGGCCCCTCCTGTTTTGCCCCCTCCAGAAAGTGATGTGTCACTGCTGACTCATGTGCTGCTGCCGTGCCCCCCCAAAAGTGTATTGTGCCCCCTTGGGGCCTCTCCCGTATTTGCACCTCCCGAATGTCATTGTGCCCTGCTGACTCAGCTGTGCTGTGGCTGCTGTCGGACCCCACTCTCTGTCATTGGTATTGTGGCCTCTCCCTTTTTTGCCCTCCAGAATGTCATTGTGCCACTGTCTGACCCAAGCTGTGCTGTGGGCTGCTGTTTTGACCTCCCACCTGTGTCATTGGACTTGTGGCCCATTGTTTTTACCCCCCCCAGATTTATTGTGTCACTGATGACCTCATGTGCTTTCTGCCGTGCCCTCCACCGTGTATTGTCCCCTTGTGGCTTTACTGTTTTGCCCCCCCAGTGTGATTTGCCACTTTCTGCTATGTGGTGGGTTTCAATGTTGCCCTAGCTCTCAGCTTTTTTTTTTTCCAGCTTTCGCTGACCTGCTTTTCAGGGAAATTCCGCTTCAGTTTTTTGGTCAGTTTTGTCTCTTTAAATGTCCGGGAAAATTTTTTTAGTTAAGCGTTCTAAAGGGCGGCATATTGGTGTCTACTAAAAAACAAAATTGTATGAGACCAAATCAAGTCCTTGCATTTTAAGCATGGCACAACATTCTCAGCACCCTGCAGGGTTGTGCAGCCCGGAAAATAGCTGTTTTTTAAGCGATTCATGCCCGAAAGTAAATTCGGACCCAAACCCAATTTGTGGAAAATTCGGGCAAAAAGTGCCGAAACCCAATTTTTTAGAAAATTGCCCCTTTACTTAAGTCCCATTATGAGGAAAAAATTCTGGATCTATTTTCTGGTTTTTGGAACATACCAGAATATCTTCAAATGTCAAGGGGTTAAGGTTAACCTCTAAGTCATAACAATAACCTGTAACCCTAACCCCCAGTAAAGAAACTATTGTACAGTAGCCAAATGCCTCTACATTTTACAAAATCTGTTTGTTTTTTTAAAAGCTGGTCTACTCATCTCGAGATATAAAGGTAAGGATGTACACATCCTTACTTGTGTCATGTCATGATATGTCAATATATAATTAGCAGACCTAATGTTGCAAACAGTATCAAACATTTATTTAAAAGTCCAATAAATACAAGACTTCAATGGTAGCAGCTTGTTACTTGCGATTAGTGATGATGGCAATCCATAGTAGGCGGCAAAAACAAAATCAGAAGCACATTTCCATGTTGCGATGCTGCGACCGCATAGCCTGGCTACTCCATCTTGGAGTGCATATCCTTCTGTCATGATATGTGTCATGGTAACGCTCACATGAATATTGAGACAATAAAGATGCAACATTCTTAACTAACTTAATGCAAAAAGTGGATTTTGGGATCTATAGAAGGAAAGGGGTTACTTAAAAATTTGTTGGTTATGTTTTACTCAAAGGCTTTTTATACATTATCTTCTATAGGTATTCTTTCAATTAATGGGTTTGTTTGATTATCCTCCAATTTTAACTGTATTAGTTTTTGCAAAATAAAAAAACCTTTGCCAGTTTTTTTTTAAAACCTTGTGTTTAAATTTTTTTTAAAAAATCATGATGAAATCAATGAGGTCATATTCATGTTTTATTTTTGATGAGTGCATTGCTTTGGTCAGTGTGGTATTAACTTCTTAAAAACCCGCCCCGTCTTTCGCGGCGGGCTTTAGGTTTTTGCCCGAGCAAACTTTTGGGTCGCTGCAGACTTGGAGTTTTGACGCCCGGGGCGGCAGTGCGCTGTGACGGGGCTTCTACACAGCCTGCCCCGAGCAACCCCTGCGAGCACGGTAGCGGGGGAACCCCCGCTCCCGGTGCTTTAACCCCTTTTATTGCGGGAATCACCGCGCACAATCAAAAGGGGTTTTCCCTATCTGTCCCGGTAAACGGAACACCCAACAAAGCCCGGGGAATGGTGCCGTCAGACCCGGGGACCCAGAGTGGCCCCCGTGTGTTGGAAAAAAACAATGACGGGGACACTGTGTGCTGTCCTGATCATGCCTGTGTCAGACGCAAGTTTATGCTAATACATTACTAAGTGTAAAAAAAATAAAATAAATATAAGATAGTTCTCCATTCAGAGGATTTAAAAAAAAAAGTAAAAAAAAAACAAAAAAGTGTAAAAAATGAATAAAATAAAAAAAATAATAAAGTAAAAATAAATTTTAATAAAAAAAAATTGGATATATTACACACACGAAAAACCCAAACTATTAGGTATCCACATAAACATAATAACCCCGTATAAATTAACTAAGAAAATTATTAAATGGAATGTGAATGGTGTAAAAAAAAAAAAAAAAAGCTGCAATTATTTATAAAATGAACTTAAACTATTCCCCCATAAAGTACAATTTTCAAAAAAAAATGAGGGCCCCATCCAAATTGAAAAAAAAAAAAAAGTTACAAGGTTTTAAAACGCGAGGAGCAAAGCTAAAAAAATGTTCTGGTCATTAACTACTTCTCAGGCTTTCGGCTTAAGGGTTTAAATACATATTATGACCTGTTTTAATGGGGGTGATGTTTTAGGGTAAAACAGGAGGATACAAAAAATTTAAGATAAGGGTGGTTAAAATTTTTTTTGGATACCCGGGAGGATTTTTTGGCTCCATTTTGCTTCACAAATCTAAGTCAGGTGGGAGAGTGCCTGAGATGATTACTATAGATTGCTTATGAGAAAAGCACAGAATATTTCCTTTTTTGTAGCTGTAGATTAATTGCAATATGGAATGCATA
>JAODAL010081112.1:0-12011 GCA_025379985.1 Phyllomedusa bahiana | reverse complement strand
AAAAATTTTTTTCTTGTTACTGTAATATGTGTGCTGGTGTATTCCCCCCATTAGGTCTGTGTATACTGTAATATGTTCCCTGTGTGTAAAACCCATGTATTGTCTGTGCATACTGAATATTTTTCCCTGTGTGTATATAGCCCGATGTTTCTGTGTAATGTAGGGTCCCTGTGTGTTATCCCCCAGTTTGTTTGGTTTAACTGATATATTGTGTGGTGTGAACCCCTGTATGTGTCTGTGTATACTGTATATGTGTGCTGTGTGTATATACCCCATGTATGTGTCTGTGTATACTGTATATATGTGTCCTGTGTGTATATACCTCCTGTATGTGTCTGTGTATACTGTATATGTGTCCTGCGTGTATATATCTCATGTATGTGTCTGTGTATACTGTATATATGTGTCCTGTGTGTACATACCTCATGTATGTGTCTGTGTAAACTGAATATATATATGTGTCTTGTGTGTATATACCTCATGTATGTGTCTGTGTATACTGTATATATGTGTCCTGTGTGTATATACCTCCTGTATGTGTCTGTGTATATTGTATATATATATATATGTGTCCTGTGTGTATATACCCCATGTATGTGTCTGTGTATACTGTATATATATATGTCCTGTGTGTATATACCTCATGTATGTTTCTGTGTATACTGTATATATGTGTCCTGTGTGTATAAACCCCCTGTATGTGTCTGTGTATACTGTATATATATATGTCCTGTGTGTATATACCTCATGTATGTTTCTGTGTATACTGTATATGTGTCCTGTGTGTATCTCCTGTATGTGTCTGTGTATACTGTATATATGTGTGCTGTGTGTATATACCCCATGTATGTCTGTGTATACTGTATATATGTGTGCTGTGTGTATACCTCATGTATGTGTCTGTGTATACTGTATATATATATATATATATATATATATGTATGTGTGTGTGTGTCCTGTGTATATACCTCCTGTATGTGTCTGTGTATACTGTATATATATGTCCTGTGTGTATATACCTCATGTATGTGTCTGTGTATACTGTATATATTTGTCCTGTGTGTATATACACCCTTTATGTGTATACTGTATATATCTGTCCTGTGTGTATATATCTCATGTGTCTGTGTATACTGTATATGTGTCCTGTGTGTATATACCTCATGTATGTGTCTGTGTATACTGTATATATGTGTCCTGTGTGTATATACCCCATGTATGTGTCTGTGTATACTGTATATATGTGTCCTGTGTGTATATACCTCATGTATGTGTCTGTGTATACTGTATATATGTGTCCTGTGTGTATATACCCCATGTATGTGTCTGTGTATACTGTATATATGTGTCCTGTGTGTATATACCCCATGTATGTGTCTGTGTATACTGTATATATGTGTCCTGTGTGTATATACACCCTGTATGTGTCTGTGTATACTGTATATATGTCTCCTGTGTGTATATACCCCATGTATGTGTCTGTGTATACTGTAAATATGTGTCCTGTGTGTGTATATACCTCATGTATTTGTCTGTGTATACTGTATATATATATATGTCCTGTGTGTATATACCCCATGTATGTGTCTGTGTATACTGTATATATATATGTCCTGTGTGTATATACCTCATGTATGTGTCTGTGTATACTGTATATATATATGTCCTGTGTGTATATACCTCATGTATGTGTCTGTGTATACTGTATGTGTCCTGTGTGTATATACCTCCTGTATGTGTCTGTGTATACTGTATATACGTGTCCTGTGTGTATATACCTCATGTATGTGTCTGTGTATACTGTATATACGTGTCCTGTGTGTATATACCCCATGTATGTATCTGTGTATACTGTATATATGTGTCCTGTGTGTATACACCCCATGTATGTGTCTGTGTATACTGTATATATGTGTCCTGTGTGTATATACCTCATGTATGTGTCTGTGTATACTGTATATATGTGTCCTGTGTGTATATACCCCATGTATGTGTCTGTGTATACTGTATATATGTGCTGTGTGTATATACCCATGTATGTGTCTGTGTATACTGTATATATGTGTGTTGTGTGTATACCTCATGTATGTGTCTGTGTGTATATATATATATATATATATATATATATATATATGTGTGTGTGTCTTGTGTGTATATATCTCCTGTATGTGTCTGTGTATACTGTATATATGTGTCCTGTGTGTATATATCTCATGTATGTGTCTGTGTATACTGTATATATATATGTCCTGTGTGTATATACCTCCTGTATGTGTCTGTGTATACTGTATATATGTGTCTTGTGTGTGTATATACCTCATGTATGTGTCTGTGTGTACTGTATATATGTGTCCTGTGTGTACATACCTCCTGTATGTGGCTGTGTATACTGTATATATATATATATGTGTCCTGTGTGTATATATCTCATGTATGTGTCTTTGTATACTGTATATATGTGTCCTGTGTGTACATACCTCCTGTATGTGGCTGTGTATATTGTATATATATATATATGTGTCATGTGTGTATATACACCATGTGTGTGTCTGTGTATGCTGTATATATATATACACTCACCGGCCACATTATTAGGTACACCATGCTAGTAACAGGTTGGACCCCCTTTTGCCTTCAGAACTGCCTCAATTCTTCGTGGCATAGATTCAACAAGGTGCTGGAAGCATTCCTCATGTTCAAAAAAACCAGTCTGAGATGATTCCAGCTTTATACATGGGTTTTATCCTGCTGAAAGTAGCCATCAGTTTTGGGGTACATTGGGGTATAAAGGGATGGCCATGGTCGCAAAAAACCGTAGGCTGTGGCGTTGAAACGAGCTAAATTTTGGTCCCAAGGGGCCCAAAAGTGCCAAAAAAATATTCCCCCCCTAAAAACCCCCACCACCACCACCTGCCCCCCCGTTGTAAAAGGCGGGATGGACCCATGCTTTCATGTTTTGACGCCAAAATTCTGACCCTCCCACCCGAAGTCGCAGAAAAATCGAGATCCTCAGACGGCAACGTTTTTCCAATCTTCTATGCCCAAATTTTTCGATGAGCTTGGGCAAATTGGGCCTATTTTCCCTTTCTTAGTGAAAGGGTGGCCCCCGGTGTGGTCTTTTGTGCTGTGCCCATCTCCTAAAAGTTGGCCGATGTGCGTTTCAGGAGCTCTTCTGCCACCTTGTTTGTAACGGTGGTTTTGATTCATGTTGTTTCTATCAGCTCGAACCAGTCTGCCTTTCCCCTTTTGACCTCTGGCATCAACAAGGCTTTCCCCCCACGGGGATGCCGCTCACTGGATTTTTTTTCTTTTTCGGCCATTCTCTGTAAACCCTAGAGATGGTTTGCGTGAAAACCCGGAGATCAGCAGTTTCGAAATCTCAGCCAGCCCTTCTGCACCAAAAAACCATCCCCGTTCAAAGGCACTAAAATCACCTTTCTTCCCCAAGATGCTCTTTTTGAACTGCAGGAGTTTGTCTTGAATGTCTACATGCCTAAATCACTGATTGCCGCCATGTGATTGGCTGATTAAAAATTTAAAGTGTTAACGAGCTTTTGGACGGGTGTCCTAATAAGTGGCCGGTGAGTTATGTTGGGGATATACCCCATGTATGTGTCTGTGTATAGTAATATGTGTCCTGTGTTTATAACCCATGTATGTGTCTGTGTTACTTTATGTGTCCTGGTGTATCTCCGTTGTGTCTGTTATACTGTATTATATATTCCGGGTTTGTATTCCCTCATGTTGTGTCTGGTATACTGTTAATGTGCCTGGTGTATATACCTTTTAGGTTTTTTTTTAAACTGTATATATGTTCCCTGTGGTTTACCCTGTTGGTTGTGCATACTGTATATAGTGTCCTGTGTGTATATCGCCCTGTATGGTCTGTGTATACTGTATATTGTGTGCTGTGTGTATCCCCTTTTATGTGTCTGTGTTCTGTATATAGGGGTTCTGTGTTATATACCCCATGAAAGTGTCTGTGTATACTGTTTTAAATGTGTGCTGTGTGTATATACCCATGTATGTGTCTGTGGATATGTATTTTTGTGTGTGTGTGTATATACCCATGTATGTGTCTTGGGGATACGTTATATTTGCTTTGTGTATACCCCATGTATGTGTTTGGAAAATGTAATATGGTGCGTGTGTATATCCCCCAGTTTGTCTGTGGTATGTATATATTGTGTTTTGGTGTATACCCCATGTATGTGTCTGTGGATACTGTTTATTGTGTGCTGTGGTAACCCCATGTATGTGTTGTGTATACTGTATAAATGTTTTTGTGTGTATATCCCTCCTGTATGTGTTGTGTATCTTTATTGTGTCCTGGTGTATATATCTCATGTTGTGTCTGTGTATACTTTATACGTTCCTGTGTGTAAACCTCTGTATGTTTTGTGAAAAACTGAATTTTATATATGTGTCTTGTGTGTATATACCTATTTTGTGTTGTGTAATGTTTTATTGGGCCCTGTGTGAAAAATACCCTCCTGTATGTTCTGGGTATTTTGTATATTATGTGTCCTGTGGGATATCCCATGTATGTGTCTGTGAACTGTATATAAAAAATGTCCTCTGGGGTATTCCCCTTTTATGTTCTGTTTTAAAAAAGTATATAGTGTCCTGTGTGTAAAACCCCTGTATGTGTCTGTGTATATGTATATTGTCCTGTGTGTATCTCCTTATGTGTCTGTGTATACTGTATATTTTGTGGCTGTGGGTATATACCCATGTTGACTGTGATACTGTATAGTGTGTGTGTGATACCTCATGTATGTGTCGTGTATATGTAATATAATTTAAAATATTATATTAATATAAAAAAATTTATATAAAAATTTGTGTGTGTGTGTTGTCGTGTTGTCCTTGTATTCCCTATGTAGTGTCTGTGTATACTGATTATTTGTCCTGTGTGTATATCACCCTTTATGTTTCTGTATATATCTTTTGTGTATATATCTCTTGTCTGTGTAATGTTTATTGTCCTGTGTGTATATATCTCATGTATGTGTCTGGAAAATTATATAGTGTCCTGTTGTATATACCCATGTTGGTCTGTGTATTCGTTATAGTGTCCTGTGTGATATACCCCATGCATGTGTCTGTGTATATTTTTAAATATGTGTCCTGGTGAAAAACACCCTGTAGGGGTCTGTTATACTGATATATGTCCCCCTGTGGTATACCCCCATGTATGTGTTGTGTATACTAAAAATATTGCCCTGTGTGGATTCCCTCATGTTTTTGTCTGTGTATATGTTAATATATGCCCTTTTGGGTATATATCCTCATTTGTGTTGTGTATATGTATATATATATGCCCTGTTTTGTTTTAACCTATGTATGTGTCTGTGTATACTGTATATATATATGTCCTGTGTGTATATACCTCATGTATTTGTCTGTGTATACTGTATATATGTGTCCTGTGTGAAATATACCTCATGTATTTGTCTTGTTACTGTATATATGTTTTCCTGGTGTAAAATACCTCATGTATGTGCTGGTATACTGTATATATATATGGTGCTGTGTGTATATACCTCATGTATGTGTCTGTGTATACTGTATATATATATGTCCTGTGTGTATATACCTCATGTATGTGTCTGTGTATACTGTATATATGTGTCCTGTGTGTATATACCCCCTGTATGTGTCCGTGTATTCTTTATATATGTGTCCTGTGTGTATATACCTCCTGTATGTGTCTGTGTATACTGTATATATGTGTCCTGTGTGTATATACCTCCTGAAATGTGTCTGGGGTAAAACTGTAATATGTGTCCTGTGTGTATATACCCCCTGTATTTCCCGGGTATACTGTATTATGTGTCCTGTGTTGTATATACCCCCTTTTATGTGTCTGTGTATACTTATTTATGTGTCCTGTGTGAATATCCCTCCTGTATGTGTCTGTGTTACTGTTAATTTTGTCCTGTGTGTATATACCCATGTATGTGTCCTGTGTAAATGTATATATGTGTCCTGGGGTTTATATACTCATGTATGTGTCATGTGTTACTGTATTTACTGTCCTGTGTGTATATACCCCATGTTTTTATCTGTGTAACTGTAATTTGTGCCCTGTGTGTATACACCCATGTATATGTCTGTGTATACTGATATTGTGTTCTGTGTGGTATCCCTATATTGTGTCTGTGTATACTGTATATATGTTTTCTGTGTGTATATACCCCTTGTATAGGGTCTGTGTATATTTGTATACGTGTGCTGTGTGTATATACCCCATGTATGTGTCTGTGTATACTGTATATATGTGTGCTGTGTGTATACCTCATGTATGTGTCTGTGTATACTGTATATATATATGTGTGTCTTGTGTGTATATATCTCCTGTATGTGTCTGTATATACTGTATATATTTGTCCTGTGTGTATATATCTCATGTATGTGTCTGTGTATACTGTATATGTGTCCTGTGTGTATATATAAGGTATGTTCTTTGTTTTACTGTATATAGGGTCTTGTGTTATACCTCATGTATGTGTCTGTGTATATGTATATACGTGTCTTGTGTGTATAACCCCATGTAGTTCTGTGTATACTGTATATATGTGTCCTGTGTGTATACACCCGATGTATATGTCTGTGTATACTGTATATATGTGTTCTGTGTGTGTATACCTCATATATGTGTCTGTGTATACTGTATATATGTGTCCTGTGTGTATATACCCCATGTATGTGTCTGTGTATACTGTATATATGTGTCCTGTGTGTATATACCCCATGTATGTGTCTGTGTATACTGTATATATGTGTCCTGTGTGTATACCCCATGTATGTGTCTGTGTATACTGTATATATATATGTGTCTTGTGTGTATATACCTCCTGTATGTGTCTGTGTATACTGTATATATGTGTCCTGTGTGTATATATCTCATGTATGTGTCTGTGTATACTGTATATGTGTCCTGTGTGTATATATCATGTATGTGTCTTTGTATACTGTATATATGTGTCCTGTGTGTATATATCTCCTGTATGTGGCTGTGTATACTGTATATATATATGTGTCCTGTGTGTATATACCCCATGTGTGTGTCTGTGTATGCTGTATATATATATATATGTCCTGTGTGTATATACCTCATGTATGTGTCTGTGTATACTGTATATATGTGTCCTGTGTGTATATACCTCATGTATGTGTCTGTGTATACTGTATATATGTGTCCTGTGTGTATATACCCCATGTATGTGTCTGTGTATACTGTATATATGTGTCCTGTGTGTATATACCCCATGTATGTGTCTGTGTATACTGTATATGTGTCCTGTGTGTATCTCCTGTATGTGTCTGTGTATACTGTATATATGTGTCCTGTGTGTATGTACTTCATGTATGTGTCTGTGTATACTGTATATATGTGTCCTGTGTGTATATACCTCATGTATGTGTCTGTGTATACTGTATATATATGTCCTGTGTGTATATACCTCATGTATGTGTCTGTGTATACTGTATATATGTGTCCTGTGTGTATATACCCAATGTATGTGTCTGTGTATACTGTATATATGTTCCCTGTGTGTATATACCCCATGTATGTGTCTGTGCATACTGTATATATGTGTCCTGTGTGTATATACGCCCTGTATGTGTCTGTGTATACTGTATGTGTCCTGTGTGTATATACCCCATGTATGTGTCTGTGTATACTGTATATATGTGTGCTGTGTGTATATACCCCATGTATGTGTCTGTGTATACTGTATATATGTGTGCTGTGTGTATATACCCCATGTATGTGTCTGTGTATACTGTATATATGTGTCCTGTGTGTATATACCCCATGTATGTGTCTGTGTATACTGTATATATGTGTGCTGTGTGTATACCTCATGTATGTGTCTGTGTATACTGTATATATGTGTCCTGTGTGTATATACCTCATGTATGTGTCTGTGTATACTGTATATATGTGTCCTGTGTGTATATACCCCATGTATGTGTCTGTGTATACTGTATATATGTGTCCTGTGTGTATACCTCATGTATGTGTCTGTGTATACTGTATATGTGTCCTGTGTGTATATACCTCAAGTATGTGTCTGTGTATACTGTGTATGTATATATATATATTGTGACAGACTGGCTACATGTAGTTGCCGGTTGCTGCCACTAGATGGAGATATACCAGAGTGGTATATACAACATGCCACCAAGGATACCTGGCCTTGGTGGGTATAAGCCAGCTGTATGTTTTGTCAGCCACTCTAGGTGGTTGGCAAACTATATAGGAGTTGTTTGGCTTTTCATGCCGTTCCTGTGGTTGGTACTTATTGTGGGAGTAACAATGCGTTGGGTGGGTGTCTACTCCCCATTTCCAGGCCACGTTTGTGGATAGGGCTCGGATCATATAAAAAGCAGGGCCTTCAGTTGTTCAGGGCGTGTTGCTAGCTGGTAGTGCAGCAGAGGAGCCGGAAGAGGCTCTGGCCCCCGAGGCTGGAGCGGAATGCCGTTACTGGTAACTGGAGAGTGCTAGGATTGAAATACTGAAATAGGTCCAGACTACGTGTGATGGAGACTCTCTGTTTTAGTTGTGGCCATACGGCTAGGATTTTATTTGTTTTGTTTTCAGTATTGTCTGTTGTGCCTGAATAAAATGGTCTGGGTCAGATTCAACTGAAGTCTGTGTTGTAGTGCATGTTCCGTGTATATCCTAAATGTACGTGTCTGTATCCGAGAGCTAACATTGTACCCCCTGTGACGGTCCAAGATAGGCGTCTGCGGTAGTAAGTGAGGTAACAATATATATATATATATGTACGTGTCTTGTGTGTATATATCTCCTGTATGTGTCTGTGTATACTGTATATATGTGTCCTGTGTGTATATACCTCCTGTATGTGTCTGTGTATACTGTATATATGTGTCCTGTGTGTATATACCTCCTGTATGTGTCTGTGTATACTGTATATATGTGTCCTGTGTGTATATACCTCATGTATGTGTCTGTGTATACTGTATATATGTGTCCTGTGTGTTTTTATCTCATTTTTTTGTGTGTGTATACTGTATATATGTGTCCTGTGTGTATATACCTCATATATGTGTCTGTGTATACTGTATATATATGTGTCCTGTGTGTATATACCTCATGTATGTGTCTGTGTATACTGTATATATATGTGTCCTGTGTGTATATACCTCATGTATGTGTCTGTGTATACTGTATATATGTGTCCTGTGTGTATATACCCCATGTATGTGTCTGTGTATACTGTATATATGTGTCCTGTGTGTATATACCTCCTGTATGTGTCTGTGTATACTGTTTTTGTGTCTTGTGTTGTATAACCTCATGTATGTGTCTGTGTAACTGTATTTATATGCCCTGTGTGTTATCCCTCATGTATGTGTCTGTTTTTAACTGTATATATATGTGTCTTGGTGTATATACCTCCTGTAGGGTTTTTTGTGTTACTGATAATGTTCCTCTGTGTTTTTTCCTCATGATGTGTCTTGTTATGAAATTTAGTGTCCTGTGTGTACATACCTCATGTATGTTTCTGGTGTATACTGAATATTTTGTTCCTGTGTGTATATCCCTGTATTGTCCGTGTAAAAGTATATATGTGTTGTGTGTATATCCCCTCCTTATGGTCTTGTATCTGTATTATTTTTATATAGTGTCCTTGGTGTGTATATACCCGGGGTTGTGTCTGTGTTGTTTGTGTGTGTATATATTAATATATAATATTATATATGTGCTGTGTGCATCTCCTTAGTGTCTTTTTATACTGTATTATGTGTCTGTGGTATATCCTATGTAGGGTGTCGGTTATCTGATTTATATGTGTCCTGTGTGTATATACCCCATGTGTGTGTCTGTGTATGCGTGATTATAATATATATAATTTATATTTTATATATTATTTATATATAGTGCTGGTGCATCTCCGTATGTGACTGTGTATACTCTATCTGTGTCCTGTGTGTATATAACCCTGCTGTTCTGTGTATACTTTATATGGGGCCCTGTGTGTATTACCCCAATATGTGTCTGTGTTATGTATATAGTGTCCTGTGTTATTTACCCCATATATGTGTTGTTATACGTATAATGTGCCTGTGTGTATTACCCTATATGTGTCGTGTATATGTATATTTGTCCTGTGTGTATTCCCCCATATATGTGTTTGTGTTTTCTTATATATTGCCCCTGTGTTATATCCCCCATGTATTGTCTGTGTAACTTTTTTAAAGTGTCCTGGTGTATATACCCCATGTTTGTCTGGTTTTACTGTATATATTGTCCTGTGTGTTTTAAAACCCATATAGTGTTTTTGGTTATACTGTTATATGGTCCTGTGTTATATCCCCATGTATTGTCGTGTATCCTGTATATATGTGTCCTGTGTGTATATACCCCCTGTATGTGTCTGTTATACTGTATAAGTTTCTTGGTATATCCCCCATTTTTGGTGTCTGTTATCTGTATAATGTGTTGTGTGTAATACCTGTTTTGTGTCTGTGTATACTGTATATATATGCCCAGTGTGTATAACCTCTGTATGTTTTGTGATACTGCAATGTGCCCTGGTTATATACCCCGTATGGTCTGGTTTACTGTATATATGTGCCCTGTGTGTATATACCTCATGTATGTGTCTGTGTATACTGTATTATGGTTTGTGTGTAAACCCCATGTATGTGTCTGGATAGTATTTATGTGTCCTGTGTTATTACCTCTGTATGTGTCTGTGTATACTGTATGTGTCCTGTGTGTATATACCTCATGTATGTGTCTGTTTATACTGTATATATGTGTCCTGTGTGTGTATATACCTCCTGTATGTGTCTGTGTATACTGTATATATGTCTCCTGTGTGTATATACCCCATGTATGTGTCTGTGTGTATACTGTATATATGTGTCATGTGTGTATATACCTCATGTATGTGTCTGTGATCCCCTTTATATATGGTCCTGTGTGTTTACCTCATGATGTGCCCCTGTGTATATTTATTTTGGGTCCTGTGTGTATCCCCCTGTATGTGTCTTGTAATTAATATGTGTCCTGGTTATACCCCTCATGTATGTTTTCTGGTATACTGTATATATGTGTCCTGTGTGTATATACCTCATGTATGTGTCTGTGTGTATACTGTATATACCCCCTGTACACTGTATTTGACCCTCTCCTGTTAAACCCCCTGGTCTCCCCCCCGGGGTACGGCCCCGTTACCGCACATTTCCCGTGGAAGTTTTTGTGCGATTCCCGCGGGCGAGCTCGTTCCCGGGGGG
This sequence comes from Phyllomedusa bahiana, assembly GCA_025379985.1. NCBI lineage: Eukaryota > Metazoa > Chordata > Amphibia > Anura > Hylidae > Phyllomedusa > Phyllomedusa bahiana. The sequence goes on along the minus strand of JAODAL010081112.1, from coordinate 728 downwards.
GGATGAGCACCAGGCTCCAGGCCGCGTCCTCGGTGATGATCCTCCGCATCATCCTGGCGTCTGCCGCCGCATTCCTCTGGTGAAGCGGGGCCGGCGGGGCGGACTCTTTCCCGAGCACTGCAGAGGCCGCCATCACCGTCCATACAGAGCCCGGTATCCTAGCAACCGCTCCGCGGCGCCGCCATGTTTCCTAACAGCCGGTTACCATGGAGACGCGCGGTCACGTGACGCTGACAGAGGCTGCGGTACGAGAGGAGCCGGGGATACTGCGTCCTGTGACGTCATCCCCCGCTGTATACAGCAATACAGTGTTATATAGGGGAGGGACAGGTATCTATAGTGTTATATAGGGACAGGTAGCTATAGTGTTATATAGGGACAGGTAGCTATAAGGTTATATAGGGGAGGGACAGGTAGCTATAATGTTATATAGGGGAGGGACAGGTAGCTATAATGTTATATAGGGGAGGGACAGGTAGCTATAAGGTTATATAGGGGAGGGACAGGTATCTATAGTGTTATATAGGGACAGGTAGCTATAATGTTATATAGGGGAGGGACAGGTAGCTATAGTGTTATATAGGGACAGGTAGCTATAAGGGTTAAAAGGGGAAGGTAGCATAATTTTATGGGGGGAGGCAGGTAGTATGGTTTTATAGGGACGGTAGCTTAGGTTTTATAGGACGGGTCATGTGTTATATAGGGACAGTTAGCTATAATGTTATATA
>JAODAL010081111.1:0-12012 GCA_025379985.1 Phyllomedusa bahiana | reverse complement strand
GAAACTATGGTCAGGCTGGAACTGGCTCAGAGTGGAGTAGGAGAAACTCATGGTGAACCCCTGGGTATAGTGGGCTTCTTTCAGAGAGGAAGGCAGGGGAAAAGTTGCAGAAAGCAAGAGGCAAAGTGCAAGAGTCAAGTGCAGTATTTGCAGTCATGGACAGTAGCTGTAGAATGGGTCCTAAAAATTAACTCCATTGATGGGCCCCAAGAATTTTTTTCACAGGTGAGTCTCAAGAATCAGCTTCACTGGTAGGCCTCAAAAATCAGCTCCACAGGAAGGCCTCAAGAGTCAGCTCCACAAGTGTGCCCCAAGAGTCAACTCCACAGGTGGACCTTAAAAATTAGCTCTACAGGTGGGCCCCGAGAATCAGCTCCACTGGTAGGCCTCAAAAATCAGCTCCACAGGAAGGCCTCAAGAGTCAGCTCCACAGGTGGACCTTAAAAATTAGCTCTACAGGTGGGCCCCGAGAATCAGCTCCACAGCTGGGCTCCGAGAATCAGCTCCACAGTTGAGTCCCGATAATCAGCTCCACTGATGGGCCCCGAGAATCAACTCCACTGATGGGCCCCAAGAATCAGATTTAGTGGTGGGCCCCGTCCGACAATGACTATGGCAGTGAATGGATGCTGGCCAGCTGTATAGTTTTGTTCCCTTCTCTGGATCATTGTTTATTTCTTTGTCTCCTATATAAATTTGGTAGTTTACGGACATAACAGAATCAGTGGCACACAATAATGCTTAGTGTAATCCGGTTACCCAGTAACAATCCTCGATTCAGATCCAGCACAATTGTTCTATAAAACAGGTTTCTGCTGCGGCTTCATTTCTCTAAACACAAAATGATAAAAGAGCGTGCTGGTGGTGGTGATGCTCCGCTGGGTGCTCTGCAGCACAGGGGAAAAATACTGCATTAACTTGATTACAACACGATTAGCCTCAGCCGCTGTACAGCTCGCGGTGTGTGCAGTCTGACTAACTCCGTGTTGAGTATAGCAAATGCTATTTATAGGCCTAACAAAAAAAGAAGAAAAAAAAGTCAAATTTATGCAGGGGTTTACCAGATTATCAAGGCCCAATATCAAAGACCAAACCTGGCAGCTTGGGTGAAAGGATATCTCTAAGATTCTAAAAATCAGCACATAAGGTTGTACGTTATTCTATGTAGCCTGCAAGAGCTTAGACACAGTGGACAAGGATGGACAAGGAACGGACGTAGAAGACGCGGCTCTCCACTTTCCCCAGAGGATGCAACCAGTGCTTGGTAGAGGCTGTTGCACCACCACAAGTGCCATCTTGGATTCGGAGTTCTGGTGTGTACATCCACACTGCTCTAGGTTCAGCAATTTACAGGCGGCACATCTGACAGCCCTACTCAGGCACCTTAGCCACCCTCCAAACTACTTCAGTGACCCCTGATGGCAATCATAATGCTGATGTGGCCCTTGGTAAAAATGACCCTGACAACCCTGTCATAGAGCATCTCTTTCAAGTCTCTCTAGCATATACCTTTCATATAAGAAATTGTCTCTGGTAGATTGCAATGCAACTGTTATTATGAGGCCACCATATGACACTTCATTGTATGCTGCAAGTATTGTTCCTTAGAACTTATGCTCCTAAGGGGGAATAGCTCAATAGTACGGCCTGGAACACCCCATGAATTTTTCAGTCTAGAACCCAATCAGTTCTGATACTGATTGGATAACTCAAAAGTTAAGAGATGTGTCCTCTTTATCCTTAAGAGCTGGGTCATCTTCATCCTTAAGAGCTGGGTTCTCTTCATCCTTAAGAGCTAGGTCCTCTTCCTTCTTAAGAGATGTGTAATATTCATCCTTAAGAGATGGGTCATCTTCATCCTTAAGAGCCGGGTCATCTTCATCCTTAAGAGATGGGTCATCGTCATCCTTAAGAGATGTGTAATTTTCATCCTTAAGAGATGGGTCGCAAAAACAAAGTTTGGTCAGCTCACCTCTTGGATAGTGGAACGTATCTCCAGAGTGCACGGAGAGGCGGAAGCCAACCTCTAATGACCATCCATGCAAAACAGGTGAGTAAGTCCAGCAAACATCCGGAGTACGAGATTAAAGGATAATCCAACTTTATTTCCAATATGTATAGACAATGAAGATTCTCACATGGTGAACACACCAAGAAAGATGCTAACGCGTTTCGGAAATGACTTCCTTAATCATAGCAATGCTATGATTCCGAAACGCGTTAGCATCTTCTTGGTGTGTTCACCATGTGAGAATCTTCATTGTCTATACATATTGGAAATAAAGTTGGATTATCCTTTAATCTCGTACTCCGGATGTTTCCTGGACTCACTCACCTGTTTTGCCTTAAGAGATGGGTCATCTTCATCCTTAAGAGATGGGTCATCTTCATCCTTAAGAGATGGGTCGTCTTCATCCTTAAGAGATGGTCGTCTTCATCCTTAAAGAGATGGTCATCTTCATCCTTAAGAATGGTCATCTTCATCCTTAAGAGATGTGTAATTTTCATCCTTAAGAGATGGGTCCTCTTCATCCTTAAGAGATGGGTCCTCTTCATCCTTAAGAGATGGGTCCTCTTCATTCTTAAGAGATGGGTCCTCTTCATCTTTAAGAGATGGGTCCTCTTCATCTTAAGAGATGGGTTCACTCTTTCTTCTTTAAGAGATGGGTCCTCTTCATCTTAAGAGATGGGTCCTCTTCATCTTTAAGAGATGGGTCCTCTTCATCTTTAAGAGATGGGTCCTCTTCATCTTTAAGAGATGGGTCATCTTCATCTTTAAGAGATGGGTCATCTTCATCTTTAAGAGATGGGTCATCTTCATCTTTAAGATATGGGTCTTCATCCTTTTCTATGGGCACTTCAAGCAAAGCCGAGCCACAGAACGGAGAGAGTCGCATATGCCTGCATGGAGAAGTTCAGGGGCCATTTCTTAAGATTTCATTATTTTTATTAAACTTTTTATTTTTACTTGTCCCCATAGGGAACTAAATTCAATGATCACTTGATTGGAAGTATAATGCACTTCAGTACATCTTGCAGTCAGCATGCCAGGCTCTGCTCCTAGGCATGACCTAGTATCCTGTAGTCATAGACAGCCCGGAAGCCTTTTTTAGGCTTTGAAGCTGTCCTGGCAACCAAAGACACTCTGCTGATGGTGACAGAGGGAACCTCCTTTCTCTTTCAAGCTCATTAAATGCACAGTCTCTATTGATCACAGCATCTACGGGGAGAATGTCTGAGTTTGGAGTAAACCCAGTTAACGGCTGTTAGGGCAGGTGGTCCCCGGCTGTAAATTACAGCGGGTTCCCTGCTGCGATCACGCACTCTCAGTTTCTGAGCACTCATGATAGAGGTATGTCAATTTGCGGCAAGTACTTGCCACCTAATACGTAGCTTTAAATGTCAATCTTGGTAAAGGGTTATAGATAAAGGTGTTTTCTGAGACTTTCATATTGATGGTTTATCTTTAGAGGACATCAATATGAGATCAGTGGCTGCCCAATCGGCTGACTAGATGGGTTCAGGAGCTCTGACAAGTGCCATGTCTGTTTTATTGATAACCATAGTACTGAACATTTGGTAGTAACCTTGGGACTGAGATGTGTTGAGTTGTAGTACTAGGCAATTCCTCCAGGCACCTCCACTAGGCACCAAATGGACAGTGTTGTGTCTGGTAAAGGGTGATGGGAACATAATGCTCATTGGTCTTTTGATTACTGGAGGTGCCAAGAGTTCCACCCCTAACCTAAAAAGGTGAGCGTGGAACATATAACATTTAAATATACATGTAAAGCTTTTCCATCCTTGACTGTGCTCTCCATTTTTTTTTACTATCTATATTTTTATCCCTATAGTTATGGTATTAATAGTTTACCCTGAGAATAGACCATTAAAAGTCCCAGAATTCTTTTGATTATGCATAAGACCTTTGATTGAAATGACGATGGTGTATTTCAAATAACAAAAAGCAAAACAAGAAGTGCCCCGCATGTAAAGGCAATTGAAAGCATTTCAATAAAACGGCTCAACACTTGATGATTTGGAGAACAAATAGTGGGCAGACAAAGACCGAGGCATGGTTTGGTGGAGATTCAAATGCTGTATAAGTCTCCCTAGCTACCTGTGCCTAATGCTATCCCTCAAAAGCTCCCCTATGACTAACCCTAACAGGCAAACCTCTATCCCTGATGTAAATCCTAAGTGTTTTGTTCAAATATGTTCTTAAGCTACAACTGACCCTAATACAGAAAGAAGCTTTAGGACCCAGCGAGTCTTGGGCAGGATCCAACAGAAACTAATCAAACAAAAAATATACACTCATGAAAAACTATAAGGCTTAGTTCACACGACTTAATTGCGGGGACGCATTTCGCCACTCAATTACGGTGTGTGTTCGGGGGGCAGGGCGGGGGGCCGGCATCACGCCGCTCCCATAGACATGCATTATGCTTGGCGCGTACACACTGTAAATAATTGACATGTCACTTCTCTCCCCGCTCTGTGTATTGTCCGAGCAGGGAGAGGAGCCGTAATCCATAGTTTTCTATGAGAACTGTGCATTACCGTAAAAGACTGGGGGCATATCTCGCCCGTATTTCACGCGTACGCGTTAAATACGGGGCGAGATACTCCCAAAAATAAGCCGTGTGAACATAGCCTAAGGGTGCAGCCACATGGCAGTATGCAAATACTGGCCAGATCCTAATTAAAGAATCCGGACGGTATTTTGACATTATTTCTGTGGTCTTGGGGGGCGGTTCTGTCCGCAGTTTGCGGATTCCCCGAAAACTGGGTGGAAAAATGAACATGCTCTAAGTTTTTCGGACTGCTGGCGGTGTAAAAAAAGTCAGACAGAAAATTTGTTCAGTGGGCATCAGGATGGTTGACAGTAGATTTACAGACAGCTTTCAAATCCAAAAATCGTTTGTAAATCCGACTGAAAATCATGCAGTGGGGACAAGCCCTAAGTCTAAAACTATACCAAACAAGACTAAGACTAGGTTCACACGGCTTATTGCCGGCATAATTGCGGGGACGGATTTCGCCCGTAATTACGCTGGCTGCCGTGTAGCGGGGGCGGGGCGGGGGGGCTGGCAGTTCGCCAGCCCCATTGACATCCATTATCCCGCCGGGATAATGTGCATGTCACTTTCTCCCCGCTCAGCGTATTCGCCGAGCGGGGAGGGGAGACGGAATCCATAGTTTTCTATGAGAACTGTGGATTACCGTAATGACTGGGACGGATTTCAACCGTACTGGAGCACAATACGGCGCGCAATACGGCTGAAATCCATCTCAGAATCAGCCTGGTGAACATGCCCTAAGACATGAAGCAGATATTTCAGCCTGACACAACTGAACTGACAATAGAAAGGACAGAGCAATCTCATACAACAGAGCTAGACTTTATGGTAAAGGAGCTGAGAAACTCAAGTGTCCTCTATTGGATGCAACAAATCCTCAATTTGCTTCTGACTCACCGAGTCCTTAAAAAGCAAAAGGGATATTAACTAAGCCAGTATAATTCATCTGCATACAGCTGTTTCAGGGTATTTCCCCTCATCAGTGCAGAGCAGAGCGTACTGGCTGGCTGGGTGGAGGCAATGGTGGCCAAGGAGAGATATTCCCCTTTCTGAACAACAGAACTAGATGAGATCCATAGTTCTATACTCTGTAATCAGACCACCAAATGAGCCAGGTCACCTGCCAAGCAAGATTTCTGAGCAGTTGCCATGGAACCAAACAAACAGACAACAGAAGACAGATACAACACAGAAACTCCTGCTGACCTGTTAACCAGGAGAGGACGAGATTCCTGACATTCATAACATAGACGGAATTGCTTCTTGGAGAGAAGATTAAAATGAACCAATATGGCTGCCACTACAGCTCCCACATGAGTTTGAACCCATTTTTTTTTTTATTTCAGAATAGTGAATCTTTCATGTTGTGCACTTACACCTGCTCACCTCAGTCACTGGGTAACTAGGTCAATTTATCCTGATGAAGGAGATCGTTATTCTCTGAAACGCGTAGGTCTTGTATGCCTGCTCGGCTTTCGTTAGCTACAGCCTCAGTGACGTCACTCTAGTCTGTTAGCCTGTATGTGTGGATCCCGCACGCTGCCGGCGGAGCGTATTAGCGGTGAACACACCACACTGTTTGTAGTTTTTATATATTATTTCTGACAAATCCACCAACTGAAGATTGAAGTGGACAGAAACCTGGATTAGCGCGAGGTTCCCGGCTGATGTGAGCATCCAGTGAGAATCTCTGGGGAAGTGGTTGCACTATTACAGGTGTGTTTTACACTGTTTTATACTATTTTTCATGGGGGTTGCATATTTTGGAATTTGATTATTTGGGGACTGCTTGTGATTAAGTTGGCACCTTATACAGCGAACAGAGCGCGATCGTCTTTTTTTATATTATATACATTTTTTTTATTTCTATTAGAGGATTGCAGCAGGAGATTTCCTCTGACGATCTTTGTGCAGCTTGTTCCCTGAAACACCTGGTGCTTGTATCTAAAGTAGTAGTTAGTTTTATCATACAATAATCCACCAAAGCTATAAGCCAACCTCTATGATCTAGAATGGCGCCATATTGATTGTCATCCAGATTGTCCAGGACTATACAATTTTCATTGAATTTCACCTGGATCATCTCACAGGAAATAATTAGAAGAGGACAGACAGCATTATTTATATATATATATATATATATATATATATATATATATATATATATATTATATATATATATATATTATATATATTATCTATCTCCAAGACTCATTGTAGCGAGCATGAATTCCTGAAAAGTCAGCGTATGCGAGCCGCAGCCTATCCAGGCTTTCAAGGTTTTATTCTTCCCTGTCTCCTAGCAACAGACGAGAGTCACCGAGCATTAATACTGAGCAATAAATTCCAGGTCTGCCGCTGCAAATCTATAATGTTCCAGAAGAATGACATATAGAGCCTGGCCCCTCAGCGCTCAGCCTTCTTCTTGAATTCTATATTTCCTATAATCTCTGATGTGTGACACCATAAGACATTGCCTTCACTGGGGGCAAAAATGTATTTTGTGGCACTGGCCATGTATCTCAATAACCCGGTCAAAGCACTCCAGCAGCTCTGCTAATTATAGAGCTGTTCACATGACGCATCCTACAATATGAAGCTGCTATGTTAGCGTCACCATGAGGGATTACAATAATAGTAGATTTGGCAAAGAACTGTCTGAGGATCTGAAAAAAGAATTGTTGCTTTACATAAAGATAGTCGAGGCTTTAAGAAGATTGCCAACAACCTGAAACTGAGCTCCAGCGCGGTAACCAATACTGTACAGTAGTTTAGTAAGACAGGTTCCACGCAGAACAGGCCTAGCCATGGTCGACCAAAGAAGTAAAGTGCACGTGTTCAGCGTCATATCCAGAGATTGTCTTTTCAAAATAGACCTATGAGTGCTGCCGAAATTGCTGCAGAGGTTAAAGGATTGTGGGTCAGTCTGTCAGTGTTCAGAGCATATGTCACACACTACAACAAATTGGTCTGCATGGCTGTCGTTCCAGAAGGAAGCCTCTTCTAAAGATGATGCACGCGAAAGCCGGCAAACAGTTTGCTGAAGACAAGCGGACTAAGGACATGGATTACTGAAACCGTGTCCTGAGGTCTGATGAGATCAAGATAAATTTATTTGGTTCAGATGGTGTCAAGCGTGTGTGACGGCAACCAGGTGAGAAGTACATAGTCAAATGTGTCTTGCCTACAGTTAAGCATAGTGGTGGTAGTGTCATGGCTTGGGGCTGCATGAATGTTGCCAGCTGGGGGTAGCTACAGTTCATTGAGGGATCCATGACTGCCAACATGTACTGCAACAGAATCCCTCCCTTCAGAAACTGGGCCACAGAGCAGTATTCCAACATGATGATAACCCCAAACACGCCTCCAAGATGACCACTACCTTGCTAAAGAAAATGAGGGTAAAGGTGCAGGACTGGCCAAGCATGTACCCAGACCAAAACCCTATTGCGCATCTGTGGGGCATCCTCAAACAGAAGGTGAAAGAGCACAAGGTCTCTATCATCCACCAGCTCTGTGATGTCGTCATGGAGGAGGGAAGAGGACTCCAGTGGCTGCAAGTTGTGAAGCTCTAGGGAACTCCATGCCCAAGAGAGTTAAGAAAGTGCTGGAAAATAATGATGGCCACACAAAATATGGACACTTTGGGCACAATTTGTTCATTTTCACATAGGGGTGCACTCACATTGGTTACCAGCGGTTTAGACATTGATAGTTGTGTTTTGAGTTATTTTGAGGGATCACCAAATTTACAATGTTAATAAATGCATGCAGTGGCCATCAGCCAAACACATTTACAGCTGATCTAGTAGTTTAACGGCAAACTCCTGGAACCATTGCCTCTACATGGTTTCATTTACATATGGCTGCATTTGTGTCTATGTTCATCTCTCCCAGGTCCATTTGTTGATGGAAACCCGAAAGAAGACAAACACCTGTTAAGGAGACGTGTGCATAGTTCCTGTACAGTGCCATATAGAGTCCCAAATGGTCATTGTTACAGATGCTTAATATTAAGGCTATGTTCACACGGGTGAAATTGGGATGTATTTCGGCCCGTATTGAGCGGGCCAAGATACGTCCCAGTCATTACGGTAATCCACAGTTCTCATAGAGAACTATGGATTATGCCTCCTCTCCCCGCTCGTAACGATTGTCTATGGGGCCGGTGGGCTGTCGCCCCCCCCCCCCTGCCCCACGGGAGTCGGCACGAGCTCCCGAAGTCCTGGCATAATTGCGGGGCGCCCCGCAATTATGCCATGTGAACATAGCCTAAATGCAAAATAAATCTTGGTGCATGCATCAAGTAAAAAGCAAATGGCATGCTAACCTTACAATGCAACTGTTTTACAATTGTATATAAATATTAGTGCGGTAGGTGTGAAAATGGAAAAAAAATGTGCATTGCAACATTGCATTAAAAAAAAAAATTATTACTAAAAATTGTCCATAAAACGTGAACATTATGTACTTACAGGATCAGAGACTCCATATCCTAGCTGTGACCTTTCTTGACATGGTTGTAACCTTCTACCCTTCACACTATCCCAGATGCAATAACAGTCAGAGGCGGTTGAGGTAAAAATTTCATAAAATTACAATTACAGCCCTCCCATATTTTGGTTCAAATCTATACAAAATACAGACATTCAAATTTCGTACTGGAGCGCATTTGTGCGAAGTGTTTTCCGCACCAAAAGTCAGCTTCCCTTGTTTCCTATTTGAATTTTAAGAGAGCAAAACACCTCAAGAATGGATATAGTTTATTTTTAATCGATTACAATAATTTCCCAAAAATACTCGAGTAAAATCCCAGTTGTGTGAACGATGACACGTATTTTACAATGTAGTCAGTGGAAGACACTTTACAGTTATTTTTAGGCTTATTTATGCTGTATGAACTTACCCTTAGGCACTCCATGTGCCTTTGTATAATGCCCCCATAAGCATTGCTTTTAGTGGATGATACCAGTGTATAACATTTTTGGTTTCTAACTTTATATGAATTAGTGGAAAAAAAACTTTTGCATGAAAACAGAAGCACATGAAGGTTCATTATGGGCCAGGGGGGTCTCAAATGCACTCCCTGAGGCTGTCATCAGCACCAGAACTCCCAAGACATCCTTGGGGATGCAAGGGTCCTGCTCTTACGGTGAAAGACAGGAGTTTACTCTGATTCTGGTCTTTTGACCCCCTTAGATGCCATGGTAATTGGCGACCGTGACATATAAGGGATTTGACAGATGAAGGGGGCTATAACTTAGTCCAGCCCCACATTGGAACAAATAAAAAAAAAATGTAAGAAGAAGTAAAATATCTCAAGCCGAGTAAGAAAAACATATATAGTCAGCTCACCTTGCTCTTGAATGTCCACTGGCAGGACAGAGCGTTGTGCAGCTAGCGCCCAATAGCTTCTAAATGAAAAACCGTAGTTAAAACTGCTGCATATCCACCAGAAACAATAGATTGCAAAAATAATTTTTTTTCAATGAAAAACATTGAAAAAAAAATGTTGTATGTAATGTTCAACCAATACATGGAGGGGCAAAGCCTCATATGAAAGACATAAGTATCTACTGCTGACCATTTATTAAGAATCCTCAGTAAAAAGCATATAAACCATGCTTGGAGAAGCAAAGTCCATATGAACGGTATAAAGTATCCATACTGACCGTTTGGTTTTAAACTTCTACAACCAGTGGGGAAGCAAAAATCTCATTAACGGGATAAGTAGGTATAAGTACCCTATGAGTGTTGGCCTTAAGTCTTGGCATCTACAACGTTGTGAGCAGGCAAAGTTCTATGAAAAAACCCTAAATATCAACTGCTGACAGCATTTCAAATTTAAATTAATCGAAATCAGAAAATATTTTGATATATACAAAACCCAAAGCATGGAGAAGGGAAAGCCCCATTATGAATGGTAATAAGTATCTACTGCTGACGCATTTCGGATTAAGAAATCCTCAGTAATAGCTATATACAACCAGTGCATGGAGAAGCAAAGTCTCATATGAACAGTATAAGTATCCAATACTGACGCGTTTTGGTTAAGAATCTTTTCGTACAAACCAAGTGGAGAAGCAAAGTCTCATATGAACGGCATAAGTATCTGCTGCTGATGCATTTCGGATTAAGAAATTCTTAGTCATAGCTATATACAACCAATGCATGGAGGAGCAAAGCCTCATATGAATGGCATAAGTATTACTGCTGACGCATTTCGGATTAAGAAATCCTCAGTAATAGCTATATACAACCAGTGCATGGAGAAGCAAAGTCTCATATGAACGGTATAAGTATCCACTACTGACGCGTTTCGGATTAAGAAACCCTTAGTCGTAGCTATATACAACGAGTGCATGAAGGAGCAAAGTCTCATATGAATGGTATAAGTATTCTACTGCTTACGTATTTCGGATTAAGAAATCCTTAGTCGTAGTATACAACCCAAAGATGGAGGAGAAAGCCTCATATGAACAGCATAAGTATCTACTGCTTACGTATTTCGGATTAAGAAATCCTTAGTCGTAGGCATATACAACCAATGCATGGAGGAGTAAAGTCTCATATGAACGGCATAAGTATTCACTGCTGACGTATTTCAGATTAAGAAATCCTTAGTCTTGGCTATATACAACCAATGCATGGAGAAGCAAACTCTCATATGAACGGTATGCTGACATGTTCCGGGAAAAAAAATCCTTAGTCGTAGCTATATACAACCAATGCATGGAGGAACAAAGCCTCATATGAATGGCATAAGTATCCGCTGCTGATGCGTTTCGGATTAAGAAATGGTAGCTACAACTAAGGATTTCTTAATCCGAAATGCGTCAGCAGCAGATACTTATGCCGTTCATATGAGACTTTGCTCTTTTATGCATTGGCTGTATATATCACACATTACATTTTTTTATGATTTCATTTAATAAAATGATTTTTTAACCTATTGGTTCGGTGGATATGCAGCGGGTTTAATTACGGTTTCTCATTAAGAAGTATAATATAAGCTAAAGTAAAAAAAAAGTCCACATATTTTGCATTGCTACGTGCGTAATGACCTGGGCAATCATTTTGTGATTGTAGTGAATTTGAAAGGATTGCAGCCCGGGCAAGTTTAAATTGAGAACCCTGGTCTCGGCCCATAGTAGGCTATTGGAGATGTATTAACACGTGCGGCTCCGAAAGGGGTTGTGGTTCTGCTGAGGTTTAGGCTGTTCTCATAATAAGAATAGTTGCAATCCCTAACAGAACCCATGGTGGGCTTCTTATTTGGGAATCTACTCAATAAATGGTTGGAAATTACACACAGCCGTCCCCAATTATTTAATCCCACAGAGTCCACAATGTGGACCCCAAATGTTACTCCTGCCCATAGCCCCGGCTGTGCTTAGCGGGATTTCATTAAAGCACTAGCTGACATTGA
>JAODAL010081110.1:0-12012 GCA_025379985.1 Phyllomedusa bahiana | reverse complement strand
TAATAAAAAAGGGCAATAACCCCAAAAAGACGACTCGACCCCTGGGCCCCATCAATATAATGAAACAACGGGCAATAACCAACATCACGAGAGACCGACTCGAACCCTGGGCCCCATCAATATAATGAAACAACTGTCAATAACCAAGCTCACTATAGACCGACTCGACCCCTGGGCCCCATCACTATAATACAACACCGGACAATAACCAACATCACTATAGACCGACTCGATCCCTGGGCCCCATCAATATAATGAAACAACGGGCAATAACCAACATCACTATAGACCGACTCGACCCCAGGGCCCCATCACTATAATACAACACCGGTCAATAACCAACATCACCAGAGACCGACTCGACCCCTGGGGCCCATGAATATACTGTAACACCGGGCACTAACCCACCTCACTATAGACCGACTCGAACCCTGGGCCCCATCATATAATACAAACACGGGCAATAACCAACATCACCAGAGACCGACTCGACCCCTGGGGCCCATCACTATAATACAACACCGGACAATAACCAACATCACTATAGACCGACTCGATCCCTGGGCCCCATCAATATAATGAAACAACGGGCAATAACCAACATCACCAGAGACCGACTCGACCCCTGGGGCCCATGAATATAATGTAACACCGGGCAATAACCAACATCACCAGAGACCGACTCGACCCCTAGGCCCCCATTACTATAATGTAACACTGGGCAATAACCAACATGACCAGAGACCAACTAGACCCCTGGGCCCCATCAATATAATGTAACAGCGGGCAATAACCAACATGACCAGAGACCTCGACCCCTGGGCCGCCATCACTATAATACAACACCGGACAATAACCAACATCACTATAGACCGACTGGACCCCTGGGCCCCCATCAATATAATACAACACCGGGCAATAACCAACATCACTATAGACCGACTCGACCCCTGGGCCCCATCACTATAATACAACACAGGGCAATAACCAACATCACAAGAGACCAACTCGACCCCTGGGCCCCATACTATTAATTCAACACTGGGCAATAACCAACATCACCAGCGACCAACTCGAGCCCTGGGCCCCCATCACTATAATACAACACCGGGCAATAACCAACATCACTATAGACCGACTCGAGCCCTGGGCCCCCATCACTATAATACAACACCGGGCAATAACCAACATCACTATAGACCGACTCGACCCCTGGGCCCTCATCACTATAATGTAACACCGGGTAATAACCAACATCACTAGAGACTGACTCGACCCCTGGGCCCCATCACTATAATACAACACTGGGCAATAACCAACATCACCAGAGACCAACTCGACCCCTGGGCCCCCATCAATATAATACAACACCGGGCAATAACCAACATCACTAGAGACCAACTCAACCCCTGGGCACCCATCAATATAATGCAACACCGGGCAATAATCAACATCACCAGAGACTGACTCGACCCCTGGGCCCCATCACTATAATGCAACACCGGGCAATAATCAACATGACCAGAGACCGACACGACCCCTGGGCCCCATCACTATGAGGGGAGACTTCTGGACACTGGTTGGCTAGTGGATCACACTTCATGGCAGCGGATGGGGCGCACGGTTTCGGGACTGATCCATTCTACCCTCCTATCACACTCATCTGACCGGTGCGACGCGCCTCCTGTGATATCTATCGGAAACATGGCGTCCGGCGCTAGAGGAGGTTATAAACGGATCGGAATGCCGCCCCCACCGTGTCATGTGACTGCTCCCTGCTTCTCCGATTGGTCACAATTGCGGCTTCTACCTGCGCTGGGGCGACCTCTGTTCTTCTACCTGTGACGGTCTCGAATCTAACTGCACTAACAGGCTCGCTTTACGGCAGGATCGCTTTACGTCAGGGCTCGCTTTACGGCAGGGCTCGCTTTACGGCAGGCGTCATCTTAAAACCCCTCAAATTCTCTCTCTCCAACCTTCGCTGCATTTCAAATTCTCACCATTTTCAAGATCTCTGGTTCTTGTCAATGAATAACAACAATGTGACGCTGAGAAACTGGAGCCCAGCCTCACAGTGCAGGTTTGCACTGATAGCGCAACACCCCTGTGGGGCCGGCTCAGCTGCAGATCCATAGATACGACTTCAATTTTCGTATTCTCTGGCGCCCGGTGATCGGACTCTTCCCCATCGCTGCGATCGGTCATCGTCTGCGGGGATGAGACGCGTCCTGGCCGCAGATCTCCCGCGTGTGCAGCGCATGCGCGCCACCGACAATGATTGTAGAGGTTAGCGCGGCCGTCGCCAGATCTGCTCCCTGATCCGCACCTGTTGCGTCCGTCCTGGATTCATGGAAGTTTTGACCGGACGGCGTAGGTCAGCACCGGGTGGCGGCACAATCGGTCACATGATCAACGTTAAGTCAAACGTTAATTTATTCTCTATACATAATATTCACACAATATATCCAGAACCTCGGCGTAACAAATATACAGGAGTAACCGGCTTCCACGAACCGTGGCGGCGGGGACCTCCTGACGCGTCACAGCAAGAGAAGGGGGGCAGGAATACTGTGCGATCCGGGGACACCGAGGTCAGTGGGTCCCATCTCCAACGTCATCTTAAAGAGCCCACGTCTCCTACATAGTGGTATAAAAAGTGGCGCAAGGTGGCGTCGTCCCCTGACCGCCAATCAGGAGGCTGGAAAACAGCCGATCACATCTGCCCCTCCCCAAAATACACAGGAAGGACCGGGAGCCTGGAGGCAGAGCCTACATCTTCTGCTCAGGTGATCTGGAGGGAGCGGAGGGGGGGGATAGGGTGGCATTAGCCAGAATTGTGCCCCCCAGGTGCCCGCGACATCAGCAGCGGCCAAGCAAAGGTTGGCAATGTCGTCCTGCGTTCTACAAATAAAGCTTTGGCGTCCTCAATGGAAAGGTCTCCAGCTCTCTGTTGCTGCGTGAATGAAGAGTTTTATTTTGTACCTGGCTGAAACCCCCCGACTATGCCCTCTCCCGCCCAAATTTTCGGACCCCAAATTTGTAAATTCTAAATTTTTCCATTTCACGACGAAGGAGATGGTGAAAATGTCCAATACGTTGCACACGAGTCTATTAGTGACATTTTACAGCGAGTCAGCCCCATGACAAGGCCACGGACTGGCACTGCCTGGTGGGAGTAGTAGTGCGATGAATTTGTTGCAGGGGCCCAACCAGAGTGTGCAGCCCCCCGGGCCTGTGCCCTCATGATGGAAATCAGCCGGTCACATGACACTTCCCCAAAGCGTTTTTGGAAGGGGCAAATGGATATAATAAAAACGGCGGGAAAAAAAATGTGGAAATTAATACTGGAAGGAAATAGCAGGACGGAGGCGGGCGACCCCCAACCACAAAGGGCGTCACCGCAACTCGTCGGGAAGAAGCTCAGGACACAAGGAGATGGGGCAGATACAAATATCTTCCCCCCATCTGTGTCCTGAGCCTCTTCCCGCTCAGTCTTGTGATGAGAGACACCAGACTCTTGGCCCCCATCACCTTCGGCGGCCTTTACTGTTAGGGAAAACCCCCCCATGCAGGCTGAGGGGGTGGAGCACAACTTCTTTGGCGTTCATGTGTCAGGCTCCGCCCTCTCTGGCCCTACACATCACACAGTTTTCCCCGAAGTCTCCCTTTAAACATATAAAAATACGAAACCTGCGCTGCTGAAGATCCACTTAGACTAAACCTGGCGCAAGCGACAAAGACGTCCAAAGCCGCAGCCGATCACAGACGATGAGGTGTGAAAACAAAAATGGACGCCACCTCCGACCATGACAGCCCCGCCTCCCAGATAGAACGCCGCGTGAGCGGGAGGGAAATAACACTGGGAACCGTATGGAAATTTACTGCAGATGAAAGTAAAGGGAACCCGATATGACCAGACGTACCGGGCCAGCGCCATAGTGCACCAACGGGGTCCCCCTTAATGGGTGATACCAATAAAACCCGACGCGCCGGCGCGCCCTAGTGCCCCGGGGGAAATTTTTAATGGGGGATACATGGGGACCGGCCCCGCCGGGCAGCGCCATAGTGCCCAAAAAATTCTAAAGGGGGAAAATCATTGACCGACGTCCGGGCGGGGCCATATGGGCGCGGGATTCTAATGGGGATATACGATTACGGGCAGGCCATAGTGCCTGGGGCCATTTAAGGATGATACTATGGACCGGGCCAGCGCCATAGTGCGGCTGCGGGAATCATTCTAATGGGAAGATACTGATGTGACCGGGCGAGCGCCATATGGTTCGGGCGGGCCCCCAAAAGGGGTGTACTATGTGCCCCGGGGGAGCGCCAAATGCCTCGGGGATTATTCTAATGGGGAAAACTGAGGGAGGGGCCGGGGCCAATGCGGCTCGGGGACATTCTAATGGGGGAAATTGACCCGGGGAGCCCCATAGTGCCCTGCCGGGAAAATTTAAAAGGAAGAACATGGGGCCGGGGGCCCCCGGGGGCCCAAGGCCTGCGGGGAACATTCTAAAGGGGGAAACTTTAAGGGGACCCGGGCGGGCGCCATTTGGTACCTGGGAAAATCTTCTAATGGGGAAAAATATGGGCCGGGCGAGCGCCATAGTGCACCCGGGGAAACATTAATGGGTGATATGATGTGACCGGGCGGCCCATAGTGTTGCGGGGGCATTCTAAAGGAAGAATGATGGACCGGGCAAGGCCATGTGCACCTGCGGGGAAAATTTAATGGAAATACTGATGGGACCGGGCGAGGCCATAGTGCCTTTGGGGTCATTTAATGGGTGATCTGATGGACCGGGGGGAGGTAGTGAAGGGGAAATTCAAATATAACAAAAAAGCGGCGAGGCCATATGATTTTGGGAACTTTTAAATTGGAATATGATGTCCCGGGCGAGCGCCATTGACCGGGAAAAACATTCAAAAGGGAGATATGATTGATCCCCAAACCCATATGCAGGAATCATTCAAGTAGACACCGATGGACCAACCGCCGGGCAGGCCAATTGTCCCCTGCAGGAAATCGTCCTACTTAGATGATACAGTTGTAGCAATTTTATAGCCCCCCCCCTAAAAAAAAACAAAAAGTGGGCACATAACCGCTCCGTCTCAAAAACGCCCATCGTGATCAAGTTTCCTTTCCCCTCAACCCCCCGACCCTCGCAAAAAAAGTGCCAATGCCCCCGCGAGGCCGGAGGATCCCGTGGACGCGTCGTGGCCGCCTGCGCGGCGGTTTCCTTAAAATAGCCCCGTCGTAATAAAGGCCTCTTTGGCTTTTCCTATGTACAGTAGTGTTTATTAAAGTGCTACTTTGCCCGATCTCACTAAGACCATCTTTTGCTTAGCGGTCTTCAGCACGGCCCGGGCCAGGGGAACGGGCAGAGTGGGGGGGGTTTGGGCACGTTTCCCGGATCGCTCATAGGAATGCCCCGATGCGCCGCTCCCATAAAAGGGGGGAGAAAGGGGACGGGGGCCCGAGCGGGGGGGGCCAGGAAGGGATTGGACTCCTGACGTCGACTCGAAACAGACCCTACAGAGAGAAGAGAAACCATCAGCGCCATCCTGAGGAGGAACCGCAGCGCCTCGTCTGTGCGAGCCGCCAGAATCCCTGTGTAAATAAGGATCAATCCCCGGCTCCGGCTTTCTAATATACTTTGTTGCAATTTCTTAAGATCTCTGCTTGCTGTGAACATTTGGAAACATTGTTACAAACAAAGGCTGTGACCCACCCTGACCCAACACTGCACAATGAAGAGTTTGTTACAATTGTATCCAGTTCAGACTGAGCAAAACAGCCACATACATTAAACCTGAACTGAAACATTGTAGCAAACATGCACCGATACGAACAGTCCAACGGGAGAGAATAGATGGACAACGCCGCGCAAGCCTCATACTCTGTGCAGACCCCCCGCACACAGTCACCCCACCCCCGGGCCTTTTCCCCCGTCCCGGGGCGCAGTCACCCCGTACCCGCCCGTCTCCCGACGCCCCTCCCCCCCACAGCCCCCGACCCGGCAGACCCCTTCCCCGGGGCCCCCCCCTCCCCCCCGCAGACCCCCTACCCCCGCAGTCGCCCCACCCGCCGCAAAACCCCCGTACCCGCCCAGACGCCCCGTACCCCCCAGCCCCCTACCCCCGCAACGCCCTACCCGCCCAGTCCCCCGACCCGCCGCAGACCCCGTACCCCCCAACCCCGCCCCGTCCCCCCCGCAACCCCCCGACCCGCGCAGCCCCCGCCCCGCCGCAACCCCGTCCCCGCCGCAGACGCCCCGTCCCCGCCGCAGACGCCCCGTACCTGCCGCAGACGCCGCACTGCTGCCTGACGCCCCGCCGCCCCGGGGGGGCCCCGTCCCTGCTCGCCTTCAGGGGGGGGGTTTTGGGCGATTCGCCCGAAACCCGAGGCCAAACGACAGGAGGAAGACCGGCCCGCACGCGTCCCCGGGCGACCGGGGGGGGGAGGGAAGCACTTCACTTAGAAGAAGGACGCGGGACCCCCCTCGCGGGGCTGGGGACCCTTGGGGTGCACCGTGCCTCCTCCGAGCCAGCCCGTCACCCCCCGGGTCACCCCCCTACTCTCCTCCACCAGGAGCTGTGGGGGAAGGGAGCAGGTAAGTAGCAGTAGCTGCTGAAAAACAATGACTCTACACAAACCCGGCCGCCCACCCGTCCATCTCCTCCTTCCGCAGCCCCAGGATGCTCCCCATCAGCCGCAGCACCTCAGGGCGTTATCTTGGGGGGGGAAAGGCCGACAAACAGTTCTCACAACACCCCCAAAAAAGAATCAGCCATCCCCCCGAATGTCACAAAACAGCAGGGGCCGGGACAAATCGGGGCCGGAAAACAGCGGGTCTGATGCCCGGGGCCAAACAAAATAAATGGAAGGGCTTTGCCCCCTGTACTCTCTCTCCCCCCCATTCCCCTATGCCCCCTCCCCGCCCGTACCCCCCCACTGTCTTTTACATCGCAACACGATCCCCAGGGTCTAAGGGAGTAGAGGGTGGGAAAGAAATAGAGGGCGGAAAGGTGTCTGAGCACCCTGCCGGTTCAGTGTCTGAGGGGTGGGTGGTGCAGGACCTTGACACCCTGCGGTTCAGGCCGGTAGGGGCCTGGCACCCTGCCGGGTTTAGGTCGGGCCCGGACCTCTAACACCCGCTTCAGCGCCCGGGCAGGACCCCTGAGCACCCTGCCGGGTTTAGGTCTGAGGGGGGGTGGTGCAGGACCTCTAAGCACCCTGCGGTTCAGGCCGTGCAGGACCCCCTTAAGCACCCTGCGTTTTAGGCGTGCGGACCTCTAAACACCTGCCCGGTTCAGGCCGTGCAGGACCCCAAACACCCCGCCCTTTTAGCCTGGCAGGACCTCTAACACCCCCCGGTTTAGGCGTGCAGGACCTCACACCCCGCCGGTTAGCGTCGGCAGGACCCAGCACCCTGCGGTTGTCGGGGAAAGGCCTCTGAGCACCCTCCCGGTTTCGGGCTTTTCGGGTTGCGGGGACCCCCCTGACCCTCCTGGGGTTTTAAAGCTTTTCTGGGGCAGGATCTTGAGCACCCTGGGTTTTCCAGCGTCTTTTTGGCAGGCCCCTTTGAGCACCCTGCCGGTTAAATTGCCTGTGCAGGACTTCAAAAGCCCCCTGCCGGGTTTTCGTCCCTGGGGGAAATTGGCCACCCGGCGGTTCTTTGCCTGTGCAGGACCTCTGAGCCCCCCTTTGGGGTTTCAGTGCCTTTGCAGGACCTTGAGCACCATGCCGGGTTTTTCGGGGCCTTTTGCAGGACCTTGGCCCCTCCCCGGTTTTTTTAAGTGCCGGGGACCCTGGCCCCCCTCCCGGGGTTCATTTGGGTCTGGGGCGGACCTTTTTGGCCCCCTTTTGAGGGGTTTTCAGCGTGGGGGCCCAGGCCCTTTGGGGAAACCCTGCCCCCTTTCAGTGTTGTGCGGGGACCTCGGGAGCACCCTGGGGTTCAGGGGTCTGTGCCCGGCTTTTTGGCACCCCCCTGGTTCAGCGTCTGTGGGGGCCCTTTACGGGGCCCCCCTCCCCGTTTCGTGTCTGTGCATTTACCTATGAGCCCCCTGCGGGTTTTAATTTGTCGGTTTTGCAGGACCTTGGGGCACCTGCCGGTTCGTCCCGGGTGCAGGACCTCTGAGCACCCTGCCGGTTCAGTCCCGGGTTTCGGCCCTTTTGAGCTCCCTGCGGGGTTCGTGCCGGTGCGGGACTTCTAAGCCCCTCCCGGGTTTTCCCAGCTTTTGTCCCAGGATTTTTAAGCCCCCCTGCCATTTCGCGTCGGTGGGGGACCTCGGGAGCCCCCTGCCGGTTCAGCGTCTGTGCAGGAAAACTTGACCCACCCTGCGGGTTAAATTTCTGTGCGGACCTCGGGGGCACCCTGCCGGTTCGCGTCGGGGGCTGGCCTTTAAAGCCCCCTTGGGGGGTTCGGGGTTGTTGAAAAGGCCCTTTCCGGGAGCACCCCTGGGGTTCAGTGTCGGGAAGGGGGGGGGGTGGGAGGGCCCCTCTGAGCACCCCTGGGGTTCAGTGCCCTAAAGGGCCGGGGGGGGGGGGGGTGCGGGGACCCCTAAAGCACCCTCCCGGGTTTCCCGTGTTGGGGGGTGGGGGGGGGCGGACCTTGAGCCCCCTTTCCCGGTTTCCGGGCGTCGGTGCGGGGAAATTTCTGAGCCCCTCCCGGTTCAGGGGTTGTGCGGACCTTTTGAGCCCCCTTTCCCCGGGTTTCCGGGCGTTGGGCGGGCCTTGAGAACCCTGCGGGTTCAGCTTTCTGTGCTGGACCTTTTGAGCCCCTTTCCCGTTTTCATTTGTTTTCGGGTTTTGGAAACCTCTGAGCCCCCTTTGGGGGGTTTCCTTTTGGTGCGGGACCTTGAGCACCCCCCCAGCTTCGTGTCTGTGGGTTTTGGACCTTGAGCCCTGCGGGTTCAGGGTTGTTTTAGGACCTCGGGAAGGCACCCTGCCGGTTTCGGTTTCCTTCGGTGCGGACCTCTGAGCCCCTCCCGGTTCAGGGGCGGTGGGGGCCTTGTAGCACCCTGCCGGTTAGCGCCCCGGGATGCGGGACCTCTGGGGCACCCTGCCGGTTCAGGTCTGGGGTGGAGGTGTTGTGGGGTTTTTTACAGAAGGAACAGAAACAACATTTTCAAATGTTTGGGTTGGATCTTAGGAACGCACGCGTATGGAAAGGGGTTCTGTTTTGCGGGCTTTGGGTTTGGGGGCTGGAAAGGGCACGTTTCAAAACCCTGTGTATGGGGCCCATTACGTCCAAGTTCACCCACGGGGTGGTTGTTTATGGGGGCTCTTTATTTTGGTGGGAGGAGAGATTTTATCGGTGGGGTTTTTAAAATGTGGGGGGAAGGGGGGAAAAAGGGGGTTGGGGGTTTGGGGTTTGGGAGGGTTGGTTTGGGAGGAAACAGGTGGTTTTTAGCTTTTTTTTTGGGTCCCGGAAAGGGGATCGGCCCGAAGGGGTTGGTTTTAAGTGGCGGTCATTTTTCCTTTTTCCCCCTTCCCCTCGGTGCTGTTCAGCAGGTTCATCAGCTTCCTCTGAGGTCTTCCGGGAATTTCCCCTTTGCTTTAGGGGTAAAACCCGGGGGGGGAAAAGGGGGGGACCCCCCAGGGGGGGCCAAATTTAGGGGGGGAGGGGCGCAGGGGCAGGGGGGGGGAACGGGGGGGGTTTTTTGGCAGGAGGGGGGGGCGCCCCGGGGGGCGGCCGGAAAAGGGGGGGGGGGAGTTCTGGGGGGGGGGGGGTTGGGGGGGGGGCCCCCTTAGGGGGGGGGCCCTGGGGGGGACGTCTGGGGGGGGCCAGGAAGGGGCGGGCCCCCCGGGGGAGGGGCATGTTTTTTTTGCTTTCCCTTGTTTTTTTCCCCAAAGGACCTGGAATGTTTTTCCCCTGCAAATTAGGAAATGACCTTAAATATTCCCTGATGGATTCTCCACCCAAATTTGCGAGGGCGGGCCGCCCCCGCCCAGGTATGCCACGTCTTGGGACTGGTGGGGAGTCAGGGGCCCTGGGGCCTGGGGCTCCATTTTCCCTTTTTTAAGGGGGGATCCCAACCCACAGCCCCCCATCTACCTGAAAAACATTACCAAGGGGCGAGCACTGAGGTTTACATAGACTGAGGAGGCCCCAATATGCACAGACAGGTATGAAGACGCCTCCCGAGCCCCGACCAATGAGGGATAAACCTATGGTTTTGGATTTTTGGGAGCGCCCCCCAATCAGCCCCCCAATCTACGTGCTGCGAGGGGCGCTTGCCCGCACATGACAGGGGTGATCGCTGAACTTATGGACTGAAGTCGCCCTCCACCACCCGGGGCACGAGGGTCCCAGGAGCTGGAGACAAGCAACACGCACCAGAGGGGTATGAGAGTTTGATCTTCACTGAAAAAATTAGGGGACATGGAGGAGGAGCAATTCTGCTTTCCCCCCCTACACCTCCAGCGAGGGACCCCCACCCCCCCCATGACACCCCACCTGACGCAGGGGGGTGGACCCCACCCAACCACGACGAGGTGCGGACCCCCCCACGCCCAACTGCCCACCCCCACCACTGCGAGGTGCGGACCCCACCCCCACTGACACCCGCCACCACTGACGCAGGTGCGGAGCCCACCCACCCCCCACTGACACAGACACCCACCACCACTGACGCAGGTGCGGAGCCCACCACACCCTGCGGGACCCCCCCCCACTTTTTTTTTTGCAGATGCGGACCCCCCCACCACCCGAGGGTGGGACCCCGCCACCACCGACGCAGGTGCGGACCCCCCCCACCACACGCAGGTGCGGACCCCCGCCACCACCGACGCAGGTGCGGACCCCCGCACCCCCCCCGACGCAGGTGCGGACCCCCACCACCACCGACGCAGGTGCGGACCCACCACCCCCCCATTTTCCGACCCCCCCCTCCCCCACTGCAGGTGGGGCCCAACTCCCATGATGCAGCGAGTACCCCTCCCCACCCAGCGACCGGACCCCCCCCCACCCCCCCGGGATGGCCGCCACATACATTAAGGGGGGTCCCCCCCCCCCCCCCAAAACCAGCCTTGGACCATTCAACTCAGTTCTCCCCACCCTCAGGGGTCAGGCCTTTTTAAGTGCAGGAGGCGGAGTGGTGAACAGGCCCTCCCTCCAAACCCCGGGGTTCTGGCCGGGCAGGTGGGGTCCGGTCTCTTATCAGGTATTAGAGTTTTTCACTCTGTAATAAAGAAGAGAATAAAAGTCTTGTTGGAGGGATCCGGGCTCGGATCTGGGGGGATTGGGCTCGGACACGGGGGTGGGAGGGGTGGATTGGGCTCGGTCAGTATCAATTTGTTAACCATTTAAGGCAATTGGGAGGCAGCGGCGGGCCCAGCGGGGGTCGGGCAGCCGCCTGCCAGCACCTCCATAAAGAAATCCTTCACGGATCGGGCTGCGGCAGCGTCTGAGAATGCATTTGGGAGCGATTTCAATAAAGTTTTTTTAAGCGTCTACAGCAGAAAGTAACCCCTTCACTGCCAGAGCGGGGGCTGCCGGCTGGAAAGAGACAGCAACACGAGGCTGCGGAGCTCACTGCAGGCACATTCCAATAATCCGGCAGGTGGAGAGCGGGGTCCAGATTACCAGACGTTCCAATAATCCGGCAGGTGGAGAGCAGGGTCCAGATTACCAGACGTTCCAATAATCCGGCAGGTGGAGAGCGGGGTCCAGATTACCAGACATTCCAAAAATTTCCCGGAGGTAAACGGGGCCAGTTACCCGACTTCCCCTAATCGGAGGGGGGAGAGCGGGGGCCGTTACCAGGTTCCAATAATCCGGCAGGTGGAGAGCGGGGTCCAGATTACCCGACGTTCCAAAAAATCCGGAGGTGGAGAGCGGGGGCCGATTACCAGACGTTCCAATAAACCGGATGGAAGGGGGGGTTTCCCGATTCCGCGTTCCAAAAAATCCGGCCCCAAAGGGAGCAGGGTCCAGATTACCAGACGTTCCAATAATCCGGCAGGTGGAGAGCGGGGTCCAGATTACCAGACGTTCCAAAAAATCCCGG
>JAODAL010081109.1:0-12012 GCA_025379985.1 Phyllomedusa bahiana | reverse complement strand
TCATTGTGCCACTTTTCTGACCACATGCTGCTCTGGCTGCCGCCCTCACCCCCACACTCTGTCTCTAATGTTGCCACCTTAGCTCTCAGCTTGTTTTTTTCCAGCTTTCGCTGCCATGACCTTATCAGGCTACATTCCCGCTTCAGTTTTTTGGCCTGTTTTGCCCTCTTAAGTGTCCAGGGAATTTTATAGTGAAGCGATTCTAAAATCGGCGGTAGTCATGTGCGTGTCATACTAAAAACACAACCTTTTATGACGACCAAACCAAGCTCCCTCTGCATATTTAAGCATAGCACAACGTTCTACAGCACCCTGCAGGCTCTGTGCAGCCTGGAAATAGCTGTTTTTTAACACGATTCATCCCGAAGTAATTAGGAACGAAACAAATTTTGTCGGAAAATTCGGCAAAGTCACCGAATCGATTTTTTGAGAAATTCGCCCATCTCTATATAGGATATTGCTGCTGAATATAAAACAAAAAGAACATCATGTGCATGTGACCGCTCTGGCCTGTGGTTGGCAGCACATAGCAAGTGAATGATGGACATTCACTTTGCAGCAGGAACGTCGCTAGAGAAAGAATACAAAACCGTCTATAGTCAGTGGGTGGTCATTAAGGCATTAAAGAGAATGTGTTGATGAGGTACAGGGTCAATCGACGTTGCGAAGTCTAAAAACACTATATCTCCAGCCGCCCTGCTATCCAGGCTTCTAATCACCTCTTCATAAAAACAGATTAGGTTGGTCTCAGAACTTCTGTTGTGGGCAACTTTTCCATGTGCACTGCACCCACCAACATCAGCAGTGACCCTGCCCACATCAGCACTGACACCACACCCATCAGGTACTTTCTGCTCTTTATACAGAGCTGAAGAACTTATTTAGTGGCTCTGCTTTCTCCTGACCCCCAGTGACCAGCTCCCCATTACTGGTATTTAAGGATCCTACATTTAAAGCTCTCATATTTGGCTTATACATCATTATTTGGTAATACGTAGCTACTCCCAGTCTATGTCCAGTAGTTTGACCCTCAATAAGCCTGTACCTGTCTTTTTCCAGTTTAAGTTACAACTAACTATATTGTGGGCTCTGTTGCAAAGGTTTCCAGAAACAGTGACCACTCCAACAAGTTCTGCTTTGTTAGAAATTACAAGATAAAAAAGAGCATCACTTCTAGGACATCTAGATCTTCCATAAACTGGCCCATAAAATTGTCCTGTAACAGGTGGAGGAACTGCTTTCCCTTTACAGTTGAACCAGAACCATGACCCCAGTCAATAACTGGGTAATTAAAATCGCCCATTATCACAACTGCACCCGTGTCAGGGCTAGGCTGCACTCAGGCTGCAGGGATCAACAGGCTGCAGCAGCTGATTTGCAACCCCACCCTGATACACTTGCTGCTGGCAGCTCTGTGAGTGACAGAGGCCCAGCCACTCCGGACAGGGGGCGTATCACACCAGCCAAAGGGAGGACCCGGAGGCCGCTTCAATCAGCTACAGGGGCGGTATCCGGGAAACACAGTTAAACTCCCTGCTAGCTGAGTGCTGTGCCTGTGAAATTTCCTGGCTGCCTTGCGGTCCTGTGATTTGTATTGTGCTGTTTACTTGTGTATCTGACCTCGGCTTGTTTACGTTTATTCCTCTGGTTCTGATTTGCGGCTTGGCGTTCCCGTTTTGGTATTGACCCGGACTGTCTGACTATTCTTCCTCCTGACGTCCCCCCCGCACTCTAGCAGCACAGGGACTGTTGCCCAGTTGCCGTCTGCCGTCTAGGGCAGCACTTCAAGCAGGCAGGGACAGTGGGCTGGGTTCCAGTCAGGGCTCACTGTACCTCCCTTTGATGTGACAACCCACCTGTGCATATAGAAAGTCAGCTGTTTATGCAGCTGACCTTCTATATCCTCAGTGATGTTGGATGGTCTACATATTACACCAAAAATATTTTTTCCTCTGTTAATCCCCCTTGTATTTCTACCCACAATGTTTCCACATCTTCACCATCTCCACATGCTACTGCTTTTTTCCCACTTGCTTTCATGTCACTCCTTATATACAGACACACTACTCCTCCCTTCCTATTTGGAAATAGAGTAAAACCTTGAAGGTTAACATCCCAATCATGTGAGAAGTCCAGTCATGTCTCAGCAACACCAACTATGTCAGTCTGTTCTTCTAGAACTAGCACCTCAAGCTCCCCCATTTTACTTGCTAGACTTCTGGCATTTGTGAACAGACACTTTAAATTCCCTTCCAGTTTTATAAATTCAGCAGATGGAATGGGATTACATGAGATCAGCCCAGGGCTCTAAGAACTCAAACCCTTTTGCCCTACACCGAGACTTCACCCATGTCTCTGCAAAACCAATCATGTAAATCTGCTCCTCTAGAACTAACACCTCAAGCTCCCCCATTTAGCTTGGTAGATTTTAACAGACAGTTGCTTGCTAGACTTTTGTGAACAGACACTTTAACCCCTTACCGCCGGAGCCAGTTTTGGCCTCTCTGACAGAGCCCCATTTTTTAAATCTGTCATGTGTCACTTTATGTGAGAATAACTTTTTGACACTTTAACCTATCCATGTGATTCAGAGACTGTTTTCTCGTGACACATTGTACTTTAAGATAGTAAGAAATTTTGGTCCAAAAAATACTTGTTTATTTGTGAAAAATATCAAAGAATCGTGAAAAATTTGAAAAATTTACCAATTTTAAACTTTGATTGACCTGTATGTTAGATACCCCCATAAATGACCTCATCTAAGAAACTACACCCCTTAAAGTATTCAAAAACACATTTAGGAAGTTTATTAACCCATTAGGTGTTTCACAGGAATTAAAGCAAAGTGGGAGTGAAATTTCAAAGTTTCACTTTTTTTGCAGATTTTCAATTTTTATACATTATTCACAAGAATACGGTAAATGTGATCAGGGATACGCAACTTAATATTGATTACCCAGATTCTGCCGTTTTCAGAGATATCCCATATGTGGCCCTAGTGCATTATTTGGCTCAACCACAAGCCCCAGAATAGGAGGAGCCCCTACTGGACTCTGGTGTCACATTTTCATTACCATTTTATTAAGGGGCCATTTCCGGTTTGCGGACACCCTATTGGAAACTACACACCTTAAGGAATATATACAGGGGTATAGTGAGCATATCGACCCCACAGGTGTGTCACAAAATTTTTTAGCGTTAGGCTGTGAAAATGAAAAAAACATTTTTTTTCCAATAATCTGCAAATTTAGCTGAAAATGTTTAATTTTTACAAGGCATCCTGGTAAAAAAGCACCCAAAACCTTGTTACTCAATTTCTTCCAAGTTCGCAATACCTTACATGTGGGTGTAAACTGCTGTTTGGGCGCATGGCAGGGGGTACAAGGGAGGGAGCGCTATTTGGCTTTTGGAACGCAGATTTCGGTGGGGTCATGTCGCATTTACAAAGCCCCCAAAATGCCAGAACAGGTGAAACCTTCCAGAAGTCACCCCATTTTGGATTCAGCATGCCTTATAGATCTCATCTAGGGGTGTATTGTACATTTTGGGTGCACAGGAATTCCAAAGTTTTTTTTTATTTTGCATTGGGCTATGAAAATGAGGGGAAAACGCAATTCCGCCACTGTTTTTTGGGCTTCAATTTTACAGCGTTCGCCGTGCAGTATAAATGATAGGATATCTTTACTATGGGGGTCAGTACAATTGCAATGATATAGATTTTATATAGTTTTTTTATGTTTTATTACTTTTACACAATAGAAGTAGGTCTTTAAAAATTGTGTTTTTATTTTGTCCTGTTCTGATAGCCATAACATTTTCAGTTTTCTGTATACGGAGCTGATTATGGGCTTGTTTTTTGTGGGATGAGTTGACGTTTTTATTAGTACCATTATGGAGGGCATATGCCGCTTTGATCACTTCTTATTAAGGTTTTTGTGAGGCATTTTGAACAAAATACAGCATTCCTGGTAGTGTTTTTTATTTTTATTTTTTAACAGCGGTCACCGTGCAGTATAACTGAAATGCTAGTATTACTCATCGGGTCGATACGATTACAGCGATACCCAATTTGTATATTTTTTTTATGTTTTACTGCTTTTACACAATAAAAACACTTTTATTCAAAAAGGAAAACACGTTTTTGCATTGCCATAGTCTGAGAGCCATAACTTTTTTATTTTTCTGTGTACGGAGCTGAGTAGGGGCTTGTTTTTTGTGGGAAAGGTTGACATTTTTATTGGTATCATTTTTGGGGGGACAAGACTTTTTGATCAGTTTTAAATCCGTTTTATGGAAGGCAGGGTGAAGAAAATACTGCAATCCTAGTAGTGTTTTTTATTTTTATTTTTAACAGCGCTCACCATGGAGTATCCATGATCAGTTACTTTACTCTCTGGGTCGATATGATTACGGCGATACCCTTTTTATATGATTTTTTTTAAATTTTGAAGCACTTCAAAAAAAAAAAGTGTTTTTATTGTGTTAAATAATATTTATGCATCGCTGTTTTCTGAGAGCCATAACTTTTTATTTTTCCGTATACAGAGACGTGTAAGGACGTTTTTTTTGAGGGATGAACTGAAGTTTTAATTGGTACAACTTTGGCGTTTATATGAGTTTTTGATCGCTTTTTATTCCATTTTACGGGCTGCAGGATGTGCAAAAATCGCAATTCTGTGACTGTTTTTTGTTTTTGTTTTTTACGGCGTTCACCGTACGGCTTAATTAACATTGCAGATTTATAGGGTGGGTCATTACGCATGCGGCGATACCAAATATTGGTATTTTATTTATTCTTGATCTTTTTTGGGGCGATTGGCGTTTGTAAAGGGGAAAAGGGCGGTGTACGTGTTTGTATTTTATTGTTTGTGTTTGTGTTTTACTTTTTTTTCACTTTTGACATTTATTTTTACTTTTTTTCACTTTTTTTTTACTTTTTCTTCTAACAGCAATCATCAGAGCCTATTTCTTTAAAATTATTCTTAAAGGGAATGTGTCATCAAAAATGAATTATTGTTTAACTCACGTTTTTATGTTAAACCCATTTTTTAAGAATTTTTGGTTATTTTTTTTTAATTTTTCATATCACTTTCAATATTTTTTAATAATTCTTATGTCCTGCAGTTTTCACTTTGGCCATTAGGCCTTGTTTGCACAGCTTTAACAGCAGTCAGAGAGATACTTTACAGAAGCTTCATGCACATAGGAACCAGAAGACTGTTTCTGTCCCATAGACTTCAATAGGACAGTTTTCTAGTCATGCTGTGTGACCCAGAAAGAAATCACTCTGCAGGGAGGAGGGGGGTGAGAGCTGTGACTATCTCCTCTTGTGACTGGTGGATTCTGTGTTATCTATTCACACTGGTGTCTCCTTTCAGTTTGACCCTGCCTGTGTTAATAATGAGCAGACAACTGTGAATCTTTATCTATAGAACAGGAAGTGTCAGACGATTATTTGGCTTAGTGGCCAAAGTGAAAACTGCAGGACTTAACAATTATTAAAAAATACTGAAAGTGATCTGGAAAATTAAAACTAAATATAACCAAAAATTCTTTAAAAATATGTTTAACATAAAAATGTGAGTTAAACAATAAGTCATTTTTGATGACACATTCCCTTTAAGGATCCTCCACCTACCATATCTTCTGTCATTGGTTCCAGCATGGACAACGACATGCTGGTAGGATAACAAGAAAGACAGGTCAGATATGATTGCAGAATCAGATTCCACAAGTTTTGTTGTCTGCAGAAACAAAACGTTAGGAAATTTTTAATTAAGACATATTGCAAAATGTATTAATTGTTCTTCTCAAAACATCGAGATAAAATAAAAATGTTGTCTGTGAAAATGTACATGGCCTTTAAATATCAATCAGTCTTTAGGAAAAACTGAGTTACAATGCAGATTGGTTGTCACTCAATGAAGGACATTTTTTTTATTTTGTGAGGAAACGCTGTTTATTTTTTCCTGGAGGCAAAACCAGTAACATTTAAATGCAAAGTTAATTTTTCCAGTAGCTGCTGTAGAATATATTTATGTGGGCGGCTGATCTGCTTCTTGTTTGTAAATCTAATTTTACTCCGTGTCTTCCTACAGTATATTGATATAAATGGAGTGGAGGAATTCACCCAGACATACATGGGTTGCATTTTTCATTCAGTTTTTTTTTTCCTTTCAATTAAATAAGCTTCAATTACATTACCGATATCACTGCAACACATAAATATCCCGATAATTTGCTGTCCCTTCCAATTTTAAAGGCTCTGCATGCATGGTGTGTAAGTCGTTTGTTAGGCATATATGCCATGAGTGCATACCTTCAAAGGAAGGCTCAGACATGTGCCACTGTGAAGGCATACGTTACCCACAGAGCCTTACTGTAAGAAATTGTATACTACACAGTATAGTTTTTTCAGTTGTTTTCTGTATAGGATAGTGTGTTTTCTGTGCTTTCTCATTCATTTGAGAACATGACTTTCCAATTCCTATCGTCCCAATAGTAGACAAAGGTATTTTTTTCGCCTTTTTGTGAATGGAGAACAATGGGTACATTTTATGATACCCTTTCCCAGCATATACATTAAATTTATGATGCAGTGTACACTAAGCTGAGGAGAAGACAAAAACGCCTTTTTGTGTTGTTTTTACATGTGGTTTTGGGCCTAAAAATGCTATAGCTGGGATGTTACTGCAAGCCCAAAGAGAAAAAAATAAAGCATACTACAAAATTTGGGCTTTTTTTTGCAGCTTTTTTCCCTTTTTCCCAATTTAGGTGTTTTTTTGAGTAACAAAATTTTGGGGTATGGTGTTTTCTTATGCCGTTTGTGGTGTTGTTCTCCTATAGAAATCCTATCTTTTTTCTGCTTAATAAAATGATGCAAAAAGGGTTGTTTTGTTTTTCATATACAAGTCAGGGGGGTTTCCTACAGAATTTTAAAAATCACATAATTTATAAATCACATGATTTGATGGGAAAATGCAACAGAACAAAACCCACAAAAATAAAAAGTACCCACATTTAAAAATTTTTTTAAAAAATTCATTTTTTTGTTTCACGATAAAATTTAAAACCCACAAAAACCCATATAATAATGAAGGCAGTTTTCGTGGTATTTTTTAAGCCAAAAAAGCCATGAAAGTATGTATGTGGCCTAAGGTTTATTTCACTTGGTTTTCTGGGGCTTTTTTAATGACTTGTAACAAAACATCATGAGTTTTAAAAAAAAACAAAAACTTTTGGGGTTATTTTTATTTGGAAATTTATTTTTCTAGGTTTTTTTTTTCCTACAGAAAAGCATATGAGAAAATGTTTGGTAAAAAAGCAGGGAATGCTACATTTTGAAAGAAATGGCACAAACATAACTAATGCACAACAATTTAAAATAAACCACTACATGTCCGGGCACACTATTGCCTGCTAAAAGTTATCATAATCACCAGAATTTTGTTTCATTTTTAGCATAGTGTATTGTGCCATGGTGAAGCGGGTTTTTAAAAAACAAACCCCTTGTCCTTTTTCCCACAATACCATTCCTCCTCCCCACCTGGGGGCTGGGGAATTTTAAAAAAAGGGTTCAAAAAGTCCACACTGGGGGAAACACTCGCCCATATTGAAACCAAAAATGTGCCAACATTTTTCTGACGCAACCACAATAGTAAATGTGGATCTCTGTTTGAAGCATTTGTCATAACAGATTACTGTGTTCCATACTGCTACTGCAATTTTTAGTTCCAAAAACATGCAAAAAAATGTGTTTTGTAACTTGCCACTGTAAGTGACATCAGGAGGTGGGGCACATGGAGGGAGAAGATGGGCCCTGCTGCTGCACCAACACAAGGCAAGCGCCGGGATGAGCTAACATTTTGCCATTTGCCTGGCGAGAAACGGGAGAATTTCCTGAAACTTAAAATGGAGCTCATGGGTCCATTATGGGGTTCACTGGCGCTCCATTCGGCCTGTCTGAGCCTGTCTGACTAAAGTCTTCTGTGGAACTGTAATGATGTTAAAACGCTTATTTTCTATTACTAGTTAGTTTTACAATAAATGTAAAATCTGATTCCAATCACTTGATCAAATAAAAAAAACCACAAAAAACATTAGAAACATGTGGTTTAGGTCATACTCACATCGTACAGAGGTTGTATGGCAAAACCCACATGACTCTTCGTAGTTTTACATTTGCTACAATATAATGTTTCATTAGATACTATGTAGGGAGCTATTCTTGCCTTTTATTCTATTCATACTTTCCCCTTTTTCCATCTGTTTGGCGTGCTGACAACCCTTTTTTTTGTTTGGATTACTTACCTACACCCTTGTCCTGAGGCTTGGTTCAGGCACTCCATATGGATCGATAATTAGCTGCTTATTTCTACATGTGATGGTGAGCTGCATAATGAACTTTTGTATTTTTGAGTAAAACTTTTCAACACGACTTTTTAAAACTAACTTAAAGTAAAACAATTTCTGAATCACATGGGTTGGTTTTAAAAATTTCAAAAAGTTATTCCCACATAAAATTAACTTTTGTATTATTTTTGAGTAAAGCTTTTCAACACGACTTTTTAAAAAAGGGGCCCCAAAAAAAACAAAGCTTTTAAAAGTTTCAAAATAAAGAGGGGGCACTAAAAAAAAATAAAAATTTTTTGTTAAAAACACTATAAAAATGTATTAAATTTTTTTTTGAAATGTTGTAAAATCTTGCATGTGAAGTTGCCCAAAAAATGAATAAAACTGCTTTTGGCTACTGACTTTAATAAACAACTAGAAGTCAAACCTTAAGTTGTGTTCCAGATATTATAAGACAGCAAAGAGCATATTGTATTATTGAATATTTGTCATTGAAAATTGAATATCTGACTTTGTCAGGAAAAAAAAAGGCATCAAAGCTAAATAATTTGGGCCCCCCAAATTCTTCAGTCTTATTATCCAATTTGGGAGTGGGTCTCAAATTGTTTCTATATTGGATTTTTGCTCACACAATAATTTTTTTGACATCCCTTCTAGTATTTAAAACATCTCATAATTTGCACGTATTTTGCCTTTTAAAAAAAAGGGTTGATCAGCTCTGAACCCGGAGTTTTAAAACAAATAACTGAGTGAAAAAGGGGGCCTGCTAGGTCCCCCCCAAATTTCCTTTTAATGAAAAAGACACCCAATTTTTTCTTAGGACTAATACATAAAATAGGTCAAAAGTTGTTAATTTGCTTAGGGAAGCAAACTGCTAGTCAGTCTCAGAAAATTTCTAAATATCATTACATTAAAACCCTCATGCTCAGTGAAGGAAAAGCATACTGTTTTAATTAAAAAACATTTAAAAGGGGGTGGAGTATTATGAGGTGTAATTTTAACTAACCTGGTGCTCATGCTATGTGGTATACATCTACTAAGCAAATTGCTATTTTACGGGTTAAAATTTTCCCTTTCCTGTAAAAATTGAATAAAAAATAAAGGTTGAAAAGTATGAAATTTTGGGGTTTAAAACGCCAAAAAATTTTTTTGCCCCCTAACATTAGGTTTGAATGCGCTTGAAATTTAAATTTAACCCCCTTACACCGGGTAATAAATTTTGGTGCATTCTTTCCGCCCCCGGGGGGGCAGTTCGTTTATCAAGTATACCACTTTGAAGGTGGAAAACCTGGGTTTCCCGTGTTTAAAAGCGCCCAGAAATACCAAAAATGTAGCTTCCTACGGTTCTAGGGCCCCCGCCCTACCCGGGACGCCCCGAAAATCGGGTGCATTATAACGCGCCCCCAGGGGTGCTGGAGATTTAAAAATGTATGAAGGGGGTGCCCCCCCTGATACGGGGCTGAAAAGATTCCTTGAAAATCTGGCGCAGTTTCCCCCTTTCATGTTTTCCCATAGTGTATATGTTACACAGGGGTAAATTACAAAATTAAAACATACCCCCTTTCTGCCCCTGCTAGTTTGACCCTTTTCCCGACCCCTGCCCCATTTTTTTTTAAAACTGTCATGTCACTTTTTTTTTGGGGAAAAAATTTATGACACTTACCCTTTAAACCCCTGTGATTCAGAAATTTTTTTTACTTTTAAATTAGTAAGATTTTTGGGGGCCATATAAACCCTTTTTTGGAAAAAGTATCAAAAAGTCCCAAAAAATTTTGGGGAAAAAATTGGGCATTTTTTAAAATTCAAAACTTTTGTGCCCTGTAAGGGCAGATAGCTATACCACACAAATTAGTTTATAACTAGCATTTACCATATGTCTACCATGACATCATTTTTTAAATGCCTTTTTATTTTCTTCAACTTTGGCGCCGCCTTTTAAATTTAATTTCAATTTCTCACATTTTCAAGAAAATTGAAAACATTTTTTAGGCAAAAGTCCCTTCTGATGTGGGCCTTTTAGGGGGCCTGTAAAGGATGCTTTTAAGAAAAACCCCATGGGGAAGCGGGAAATTTGCTCTAGGTGTTTACAAATTAAAGAAAAGGGGAGGGAATTTCAAAATGTCATTTTTCTGCTGATTTCAATTTTACCCATTAATTCGGGAACACAAAATTTTAACCAAAAAAATGCAATAAATATTGATATGTTATTTTTTTACTTTTGATCTTTTTTGGAGTCATTGGCATTTCTAAAGCGGAAAGGGCTGTGTATGTGTTTTTATTTTTTTTTTTTTTATTTTTTCTTCACTATTTGACATTTATTTTTACTTGTCCCCATAGGGAACTTACAATCAGTAATCAGTAGATAACTGTTATAATACATAGCAGTACATAACTTTATTGCTATGTATTGCCGTCAGTCACTATGCCCGGCCAACCCCTCAGGGAACATCACAGACAACCCAGAAGCCTTTGTTAGGCTTCCAATTTGCTAGGGAGAGCATTGGCACCCTGTGTTTGGGCTGCGAGGTGAGAGAGGGGTGCTGATACAGATAGAGGAAGCTCCCTCGCTCTGCCTTCTGCTTAGCTGCCACGGTTGCAATTGACTGTGGCATCTAAGCGGTTAATTAGTCATTAATCAGTTGTCCAAACCAGAGTTTGGACAAGAATCCAGAACAGAAGCGGAGGGGATCTCCGGGAAGCTACAAAGCAGCGGCTGGGGACTGGTAGATAAGTATAATTTTTTTTGTTTTTTTTCCCAGCTTAGCCCCATTTGTGATATTTTCTTTTCCTGCCCGATAAAACCCTTTTTTAAATTTGGGGCACTTTACAAACCAAGAAAGAGGAGCTCTACAAAGAACTTACTTTGCCCCCAAACAAGGGGCCCACAAACTGTTTCGATACAGGGGTACTTTTCTGTAAAGAAATGTATTACATAATGCAGGTATTCAGGGAGATTCACTCAAAAGAGGCCCTGCATATTCTGTTGCAACTGCTGTTAGGATGAAGCACTGTGAAACACAAAAATACACATACCTTGACGTATATATAATCGATTGCATTACATTTGATGCCGGAATTGATCTCCGTTTTCTGTCCAGGCCACCAACATTTTAGGATAACCTCTAGCATGAGAAAGGATCAATGATTCTCTTGTTCACAGTTTACTTATCAGCTTCTGAATAACACTCTTTGAAGGTACGTCACAAACACTATATTTCTTCCCAAATTCACTCTGATGTTGCTTAAATGAATTGTTGTCCCAATAAGCTTGCACCATGAAGTCACACGTCAAAATTTTTGCATCACCATCCTGGATAGTTTGACGATTTTTATACAAAGTTTTAAATCGGCAAGGGTTTTTTTGGTGATCGAAATTTCCAGATCATTCGATAAATTTAAATTAAAAATCTGAGCATCTCTTTAAGACGCGCCTTTTTTGGCGCTTCCTGTAATTTTGGGCCAGCAAAACATATAATTAAAAAGAGCAGGGGGGATGTGGTGGACGTCATGACTGGATGTTAGGGGTTTCGATTGGGGAAAAATCACATACCCTTTTTACATAGAACACGTTTTGTTTCAGCCTAGTGTCTCCAGCGTCTCTAGGGAAAGGACGTGCGCTCTGCCTGTGGCCACACAGGCAGCGAAATTAGTCTATTTCTG
>JAODAL010081108.1:0-12012 GCA_025379985.1 Phyllomedusa bahiana | reverse complement strand
CTTTTTTAAAAAAAAAAAACTTAAAAGGGTGATTTTTTGAATTTTAATAATCTTGTTTGGAAATTTTTGCAAAATTGGAGCAAAAAATTTCCGGGGAATTTGGGATTTTTTTCCCCGGGAAAAAAAAACAAAACTAAAAAAAAATTTTTTTTAAATTTTAAGAAAAAAAATTTTATAGAATAAAAAAAAAAAAAAAAAAAAAAGGGGGGGGGAAAAAAATTTTTAAAAACTGGTTTCTAAAAAATTTCCTTACAGTTTTAAATTTTTTTAAAAAAAAAGGGGAAGGAAAAACGTTTTCATTGGGTTTTTTTTTTAATTTTAACGGGGGTATGCCCCCCAAAAAAAAAAGGATTTTGGAACAAAACCCCCATCTTTTAACTGTTTCTTTGGGGAAAGGGGGCCCCACCACTTTTAAAAAACGGGGGTTTAAAATTTTTAAAATTAAAGGAAAAAAAGGGGAAAATTTTTTAAAAAAAATTTTTAAAGCGGGTTTTAAATACCCCAAAATTTAAAAGGGGGGCCCCCAAAAAAAATTTTTTTGGGGGGAAAAAATAAAACCCCCCAACAAAAAAAATTGGGGAAAACCCCCCAAATTTTTTTTATTTAAAAAAAAAAACCCGGGTTTTTAATTTTTGTGTTTTTTTTTAAATGGGGAAAAGGGAGGTTTTTTCTATAGGGGAATTTAAAATTTATTTTATATGGGGAAAATTTTTTATTTTTTTTTTGGTTTTTGTGAAATTTTTAAAATGGTTTTTAAAAATATAATAATAATAAAATATATTATCGATAAAAATCAATAAAAATTTTTAAAAACCCAAAAAATTTTATCTAAAAAAAAAATTTTTTTTTGAAAATAATATGGGGGGAACCAATATCTACATTAAAAAAATTTTGGGCCCCTTTATGAAAATTTTAAAAACCATTTAAAAATTTAAAAAGGGAAAAATTTAAAATTTTTTTTTTTTTTTTCCCCTTTTTCAAAAAAAATTTTCCCAAAAATTTTTTGTTTTTTTTTTCCCCCCTTTAAAAGGCTTTTTTTGGTCAAACACTTTTTTTTCCCCCAAAAAGGAAAATCATAAATTTTTTTCCCCAAAATTCCCAACCAAAAAAAAAAGGGGAAAAAAAAAAAAGCTTTACCCCCCAAAAGAAAAAAAAAACCAAAAAAAAAACCCTCCCCCTTTTTTTACTTTTTCTTTATTTTTTACTAGGGAAAAAAACCCCGGACGGGCGGGCCCCCCAAAACCCTTTCCAGGGGGGGGGAAAAAAAGGGTTTTATTGTTTCCAAAAAAAAAAATTTTTGGAAATTTTTAAAAAAAAAATTTTTAAAAAAAAATTAAAAAAAAAAATTTAACCCTGTACAAAAAAACAACCCAAAAAACCCCTTTTTTTTTTTTTCAGGGTTTTTTTAAAAAGGGGAATTTTTAAAAAACAAAAAATTTTAAAACTTTGGTTTTAAAAATTTTTGGGGAAATTGGCCCCGGCTTTAAAAAAAAAAATATTTTTTTTAAAAAAAACCCTTTTTCCCCCTTTTGGGTTAACCCATTTTCCCTGCTTTTTTTTTTTTGGGGTCCCCCCGGGAATAAGCAAAAAATTTTTTTTTTAAAAACCCCAAAAAAACGGTTTTTAAACAAAGGTTTTTTTTTAATTTGGAAAAGAAAAATATTTAAATTTTTTTTTAATTGTTTTTTTAAAAAGGGGGCCAAAATTAATGGGTTTTTTTCCCCAAAATTTTTAAAAAAAGGGGCGGGGGAACGAGAAAACAAGTTTTTGGGCCCACAAAAAATTAAAAAAAAAAAAACGGGTTTTTTCCCAAAAAAAAAAGGGAAAAAGGGAGGAACCCAAAACTTGTTTTTTGGGGAAAATTTAAAATTCTAAAAATTTTCCCTTTAATAAATTTTGACAAAAAAAAGAAAGGGGGGGCCCGGGAAATTTTTTTGGGTAAATTTTTGGTTTTGGCTTATTTCATTGGTTTTTTGGGTTAATTTTTTGGGCCCTGGGCCTAAAAAAAAATTTTTA
The DNA here is from genome assembly GCA_025379985.1 of Phyllomedusa bahiana. Classification (NCBI taxonomy): domain Eukaryota; kingdom Metazoa; phylum Chordata; class Amphibia; order Anura; family Hylidae; genus Phyllomedusa; species Phyllomedusa bahiana. The sequence goes on along the minus strand of JAODAL010081108.1, from coordinate 9,996 downwards.
AGGTTTTTTTTCCAGGAAAAAAGGGGTTTAAAAAAAGGGGTAAAAGGGGGGGGGAAGGTGGGTTTTTTTTTGTGGTAATGGGGAAAAATTTGAAATGGGGGGGGAAATTTTTTTTAAAAAGGGGGGGTTTTTTTTTTTGTGGGGGGGGGTTTGAAAAGGGGGGGGGAAACCTGAAAAAAAGGGGGAAAACCCCAAGGCCCCCTGTGGGGGGGTTTTTCCCCGGGGTGGGGGGGGATAAAAAAAGGTGGTTTTCCCAAAACAAAAGAAAAAAATTTGTTTGGGGGGGGGAAAAAGGTTTTTGCAAAATTTAAAAAAAAAAAAAACCTTTTTTTCAACATTTTTGCATTTTTTAATATTTCTGTTTACCATTTTTTGTTTTAGCTGTACATTTTACTGTCAGTTCTTTTCCATGCATTCGTAATCAAACAATCCCCACTGTTGAGTTGAGGTGGTTTAACCCCCAAACAGGTGCTGTCCATTTCTGTTCTCCTTATAACTCCTTAGGTTAATTAGTTAAAACAGTGAATAATAAAAGGGAGAAAAAAAAAAAAAACTTCAATCAGGTTAGGGTTAGGGCATTTGAGGGAAAATTAAAATCCAACTCTTTTTGGTTCCCGCAGGGTTTTTGAACCTAAACTAATCAGCCTAGGATTTGTTTGGTTACTTCGCCAAACAAAAACTTTTTAAAACATTTTTTACATACAGGGACCTTTTGTTTTGGACTAGGAGGATTTCAGGATTGAAAGCACCACTGGCTCGGGCCAAAAGGCCCATGGATTGGCATGTCAATAGGCCTCATTGGGTTATTCAATGATTTTGCAGTTCAAACATTAATTCTTTACCAAACCCTTATTTTTTAAAAACCATCCCCAAACTGAAAGATGAAGGCAGGGGACTAACCCAGGCCATGGAAATGGGCCTGTTTGTGGAGGCAACAAAACAGCTTTCTTTTTAAGGGGCTTTGAGGATAAAAACTTGTAGAGGGGCTTGAAGTTATAGTTCTTGGGTGTATTTTGGTCAGTTATTGTTTAAACTAAATTTGCGGGGGGGGCCCCTCAGTTGGGGGAAGGCCAGAGGAACGGGATTGTCAGTGGGGACGTTGGGGAAGGAGGCAATTTGGATTTTAACATAGCGGATTATTTAAGGATGGTGTGAAGGGGAGCAAGGGAGGTGTGTTAGATTGGGGGGGCCACCAAAAGGGAGCTTGCTGGCACTAGTTAGTTCTTAGGGTTGAGAATATGGAGGGTTATTTCAAAATACAAATGTCGTTTTTCTGCTGAAATCCAGTTATTGGGAAATATATTTTTTCAGGTGGGTGTGTGTGAAGTAGCTTGAAAAGATATGGGGTGGTTTGGGGCAGAATCAAACGGTGCATTTTTCTTACTTTGAGTTTTAGAAAAGTTGGGGATTTTGACATTAGAATTTTTAAGTTCCTTTAAAATCAAACCAATGGAGGTAACACTTTTTTTATCAGTGTTTAGCTTTTAAAAAAATGTAGCGTATAAATGTAAAATAAAATAAATAAATAAAAAAACTTTTTTACCCCAAGTTGTTTTGATTTTCTCCTATTGGCCTGTTTCTGATTTTGCTTCTCTACAAGTGTGAGGTGGAGGAAGATTCTCCTGCTTTTGTTACATACCACAAATCTTTTTCCCTTTAGTTTTACCCAGGTCACCTCTTCTAAGCTTTTAAAAATCAAGGCTGGCTTCACAGGTGGCCCAGGGTTTAGTGATGGTTTAACTCCACGGATGTGTGTTTCTTTATCTCCTTATGAAGTTAAATCCCCAGGGTTTTTTCTCTTGTCTGCTACTTTCCCCCCTCAATCCCTTGACTCTTTGTGAACCCCATTCCCTCCCACCCTTTGGTCCAGGGGGGTCATATTTTCTCCAAGCTGTTCCTTCTTCTCCACATAATTTTTTGCATTTCTCCTGTAACCTTTCTCTCTCTCTTCCCACTACGGGAAATCTTTCCCTCTTCACTTTATAAAAACACGGCGTTGTTATAACTTATACCTTTACTGAAAAAAATTTAGGGGCCCTCTCGTTGGGACCCGTTTTTTTGTGCCTGTTTGCTTGGGCCAATCTGGGTAAACACGTCCTGGGTTCTACTAAACCTTCCCTTCTTTACACATGAATGGCCCTTGGTTCTTCTACTTCTAGGCCAATTCCGATATTTCTCTTTGGCTAAACTTCTCTTCTCGGTTGCCTTCTACTTATCCAGGTTTTCCGCTTTACACCTCCACGGGGATAAACTGCTCTAAATCTTTTAATAGTCTTTTACCAAATTATCTCCTCTCACTGCAAAAAATCTCCAGGGCTTGCTTTCTTTCTGGTATTACTCTCTGCAGTATTTTTGGATCACTGTTGGTTCCCCACCCAACTTCTTTTCCTCAGGGGCCATCACCTCAGGGCGCTATTGGCCTCCGGACACACGCGCCTTCTTTTCGGCTTGGGTTTTCTCCTTTCCTACCTTTTTTAATGGCTCCTTTCTGTTGTTCTCCAATTTTCCACAGGTTTTCTTTTCTACTCTCTTTGTTTCCTCTTTGCATGTTTTGGGTTTCCCCTACCGGGAATCTCGTTTCTTAGGTTCTCCCCTGCCTCTTTTCTATTTTTGAACACTGCTACCATATTCGGGATCTATAACCATCCATGCATAGGGTATTTTTGGGCTTTCTGTTACCCAATTCCCTCCTTAAGCGGATTGCGCTTTTCAAATTAACTTATAACACCCCCGCCTCCCGGGGGTTCATCACTCCTGCCCTGCTAACCAATTAACTCATCACTGTGGGGGGGGACTGTCTGTCCGCTGGTGTCCTAGGGGGACAATCATGTGCCTCCCTGGCGTGCTTAAATCGATTAATCCCTTCACTTTACATCGCTGATATTAGTCTTGTTCTTTGTCCACCAATCGTACAGAAACCCGATAACTTGACCCTGGCACAGTTTTCTTGTCTCTTTTGTGTGGGGCTGCCACCTTTAACTTCTTTAGACCATGCAATGGGGTCCCCACCGCTCTGTTTGGGGTTATTACTAGGAATTCCGGGGAATCTGTTCTTTCCACCCCTATCCTTCCTGGTGTCCTTGCCTGATCCTGGTTACTCTGCATCTTCAGGAATCGTTCATCCAGGGTATTGCCCGTTCCTTGTTCTCACTTCGTATGGGTTATACAACTTCCATAAATAATCTTCTCAATTGTTGTGTTTTCCCCTTATTCATTTCGTACGTCTACGAAATTTGGTTCCTGTTAAACTCCTTTGGCTTATCACGGGTCATCCCTACGTTCTGCAATTATCTCCCCTCTCCAGGTTCTGTTCCCTGATTGGAAAGCAGGCCCAGGGGCTTGTCTTTCGCTTTTCCAAGCACGCTTTTATGGTTGCACGCTAACCCTGGTGGTTTCAGTCCATCGGCAACTCTGGGGGGGGCCCCATGGCATGTGTTGTGTTTGGGACAATCAGTTTTTTTTTTTCCACCGGGGGGGGGGGGAAACACAAACATTTTTTTTTTTCAATCATCTCCTCTTTCATTTATATTTATAGAGAGGGGAACACAACCCACAACCCCCTCCACACAAACCCAATCCACAACCCTTACTACTGGGGTCACTCACTTTTCTTATTTTAGTTATTAACACAACACACCCCCCAACACCCCCCAGAATTTTCTTATATCTAATTTATTGGCCACGGCCACCCCCCAACCACTTGGTCCCCACACCCCCCCCCACACCCCACCCCCCCCAACCCACCCCACACCCCCCCACCCCCCCCCCCCAACCCACCCCACCCCCCACACCCCACACCCACCCCACAAAACCCACAAAATAAATGGGGCCCGGGGGGGGGGGGTTTTGTTTTTTGGCACCAACCCACCTGTCCCCCCCCCCCACACTTTCCGCCCCCCCCCTTTTTTTAAAAAAAAAAAAACCCAAAAAATAAAAATAAAATCTCCCTCATCTCTGATCTTACACCCTCCCCGCTCTCTCCTCTGCTGATTATATCAAATTACATCAAATTAATATCAATTAATCAATTAATATCAATCATCCAAACCTCCCATGCCCGTTATGTTCTCTGGAACATGCTACCGCGGGCGATCAGGCACACTCAGAACTCTCATAGATTTAAGAGGACCCTGAGAACACATCTTCTCACTCTGGCCTACCAGAATCCCTAATGCCTCCCTCCCACCCCTCACTCCCTAGCGCACTCATCTCATTTTTATAGATGTACTGTCTGGGAGGCAGGTCCATCCGAATTTTACATAAAACAACCCCATATTTATGTAACATGGCTGGACCATTGTAAATCTAGCACTATTTACCCTTCGTCTCACCCATACACCCTAATAGATTGTAAGCTCTTGCGAGCAGGGCCCTCACACCTTGTATCTCATCTGTAAGTAGCTTTTCATTGTGCAATGTATGTCTTTTATCTGTGCCTACACCCTCCAAATTGTAAAGTGCTGCGGAATATGTTGGCACTATATAGATAAAGATTATTATTAATACTATGTAATGACGAAGTTTAACCTTTTAGAGTTTTGTAGCCTTATGCACTGCTATTTACAAACTCCCAACACTTAAAACCACAGCTAGGAACAACAGAGGTGATATGCCCATTAGTGCAGAAAACCTACCCACAGCTTTTTTTTTTTTTCAAAAAGCATCAATGTTTAGTAATAAAGCAAGATACATAGCATAGACATGTTAAATATAGATTATGTAAAACATTGAAGACCTTTTCGTTTTCATTTTTAACAAACAAATCAACAAACTACAATTTCTTACAGATCCTGTTGTACTGACGTTAGTTACACTATGTAATTGTAAATAAACGATTCTGAACTGAATGTAAAAATTCTCAAACATGGGTGTGTTCCTTAGTGGTTAATTTCCCCGCCTCCATCCAAAGCATATACAGAGCTGAAAAATGCCCTTTCCCTCCCCGATAATATTGTGGGAAGTTGTGGTTGTCTCGGAGTTCTATTCCTAGTTGTTGTACCATGTACCATGAGATGGTCTCAAAGCATATTTTTATTTTGCTTTTAATACCCAGGGGCAATGTGTCTATGAAGTTGCCCCATAGAGCAAAGACATTTTTTACCCTAGCTTCTTTGTGCAGAGTGGCTTTCACCCAGTCCATGTGCATAAAAAAACTTAGTTTATCATAGAAGAGATCAAGGGCCGGACCCGTGGACTGCAGCCACACCTGTAACACCGCAAAGCAGAATCAAATCGGATGTTACGGGCCAGAGATAAACACGAACATAGGTCTATATGCAAAACCTATGGACACCGCTTTTCTGATAGCCATAATATTCATATATCTTGAGTGAGAGAATATGTAGTTTGAGCGCAAACTCATCTTACTACAAGTACAACTCTATAATGCCCTTGTTGATTGCAGCAAAGGCAGAATCAAATGGGATGTTAAGGGCCAGAGATAAACCCGAAACTATAGGTCTACATGCAAAACCTTATGGAGACGCCATTCTGATGTAGCGGTTGGTTGAAAGGGAATATCATTAATCCTTCAATATATCTTGTGGCGAGTATGTAGTTTGTCACAACTATATTCTACAAAGTACAACTCTATTAAGCCCTGTGATTGCAGCAAAGTGAAATTCATATCGGATGTTACGGGCATGAGATTTTACTCGAACAGTAGGTTTAGACATGCACATATCCTTGGAGACCGCTTTTCTGATGCTAGACGGCTGGTAGAAGTGAATACCATAATCACTTCATATATCTCTGAGGAAGTAAGTAGTTGAGTCACAACTCATATACTACAAAGTGAACTCTCTATTAAGCCCTCGTGATTGCAGCAAAGCAGAATCATATCGGGTGTTACGGGCCAGTGATATTCTGAACATTAGGTCTACATGCAAAAACATATTGGAGGACGACATTCTGATGCTAGCGGTTGTAGAAGGGAATAGACCATATCCTTCATTATATCACTGAGGAAGTACGTCAGTTTGAGCACAACTATATACTACAAAGTACAAATACTTCACATAAACTACATGATTGCAGCAAAGCAGAATCAAATCGGATGTTACGGGCCAGTGTTAAACACGAACATAGGTCTACATGCAAAACCTATGGAGACCGCCATTCTGAATGCTATGGGTTTGGTAGAATGGGATTAGCCATTACTCCTTCATTTATATCTCTGAGGAGTAAGTAGTTTGAGCACAAACTATTTACTACTTAGTACAACTTATAAGCCCTCGTGATTGCAGCAAAGCAGTAATCAAATCGGATTGTTACGGGCCAAAAAGTTACACGAACAATAGGTCTACAGCAAAAACCTATGGAGGACCTCATTCTGATGCTAGCGGTTGGTAGAAGGGTATAGCCATAAATCCTTCCATATATCTGCTGTGGCAGTATGTATGTTTGAGCACAACTCATATTACTACATTAGTATACAACTCTATAAACCTCGTAGGATTGTAGCATAGTAGATATTCAAATCGATGTTACGGGCCAGAAGATTACACGAACATAGGTCTACATGACAAAAATATGGAGACCGCTTTTCTGATTTTTGGGCTAAGCGGTTGGTAGAATCGAATAGCAATAATCATTCATATATCTCTGAGGCTGTAAGTAGTTTGAGCGCAACTTGTATTTCTACAAAGTACAAATCTATAAGCCCTTTGATTGAAGCAAAGCAGTATCAAATCGGATGTTGCGGGCCAGAGATAAAAACGAACATAGGTCTACATGACAAATAACCTAGGAGACCGCATTCTGATGCTAGATGTTGGTAGATGCGAATAGGCCATAATCTTCATTTATCTCTGAGGCAGTATAGTAGTTGAGTGCTACTCGCTTTACTACAATATACAACTCTATAAGCCCTCTTGATTGCAGCAAAGCAGAATCAAATCGGATGTTATGGGCCAGAGATAAACACCAACACAGGTCTACATGCAAAACCTATGGAGATCGCTTTTCTGATGCTAGCGGTTGATAGAAGCGAATAGCCATAATCCTTCATATATCTCTGAGGCAGTAAGTAGTTTGAGCGCAACTCGTATACTACAAAGCACAACTCTATAAGCCCTCTTGATTGCAGCAAAGCAGAATCAAATCGGATGTTACGGTCCAGAGATAAACACGAACATAGGTCTACATGCAAAACCTATGGAGACCGCCATTCTGATGCTAGCGGTTGGTAGAAGGGAATAGCCATAATCCTTCATATATCTCTGAGGCAGTAAGCATTTTGAGCGCAACTTATATACTACAAAGTACAACTCTATAAGCCCTCTTGATTGCAGCAAAGCTGAATCAAATCGGATGTTAGGGCCAGAGATGACACGAAATAGGTCTACATGCAAAACCTATGGAGATCGCTTTCTTGATGCTAGCGGTTGGTAGAAGTGAATAACCATAATCCTTAATATATCTCTTAGGCAGTAAGTAGTTTGAGCGCAACTCATATACTGCAAAGTACAACTCTATAAGCCCTTGTGATTGTAGCAAAGTAGAATCAAATCGGATGTTACGGGCCAGAGATATACACGAACATGGGTCTACATGCAAAACCTATGGAGACCGCTTTTCTGATGCTAGCGGTTGGTAAAAGTGAATAGCCATAATCCTTCATATATCTCTTTGGCAGTAAGTAGTTTGAGCGCAACTATTATACTACAAAGTACAACTCTATAAGCCCTCTTGATTGCAGCAAAGCAGAATCAAATCGGATGTTACGGGCCAGAGATAAACACGAACATAGGTCTACATGCAAAACCTATGGAGATCGCTTTCTTGATGCTAGCGGTTGGTAGAAGTGGATAACCATAATCCTTAATATATCTCTTAGGCAGTAAGTAGTTTGAGCGCAACTCATATACTGCAAAGTACAACTCTATAAGCCCTTGTGATTGTAGCAAAGTAGAATCAAATCGGGCCAGAGATATACACGAACATAGGTCTACATAAAAAAAAAAAAACCCATACAATCACACAATAAAAACCAAACAACAAAATAGCAAAAGCTATGGAGGGACCGCCATTCTGTTGCTAGCGGTTCGTAGTAAGGGAATAAGCATAATCCTTCATATATCTTTGTAGGCAGTAAGTATTTTGTGGCAAATCATATACTACATAAGTACAACTTATAAGCCCTCTTGATTGCAGCATAAGCAGCATCAAATCGGATAATACACGAACATAGGTCTACAGGCAAAAAACCTATGGAGACCGCCTCTTCTGAGCTAGCGGTTGGTAGGGAAAGGATAATTGCTATTAATCCTTCATATATCTCTGAGGGGGGGGGACCTGTAAGTATTTTGAGAGCAACTCATATACTACAAAGTACAACTCTATAAGCCCTCTTGATTGCAGCAAAGCAGAATCAAATCGGATAAACACGAACATAGGTCTACATGCAAAACCTATGGAGACCGCCATTCTGATGCAAGCGGTTGGTAGAAGCGAATAGCCATAATCCTTCATATATCTTTGAGGCAGTAAGTATTATTGAGTGAAGCAAACTCATATACTACAAGTATACTCTTAAGCCCTCATTTGGATTGCAGCACTATGCAGAATCATACGGATAACACGGGAACATAGGTTCTGCATTGCAAAACCTATGGAGATCGCTTACTTGATGCTAGGGTTGGCTTAGAAGTCGATAACCATAATACTTAATATATCACTTAGGCAGTAAGTGTTTGTGCGCAAATCATATACTGCAATGTACAACTCTTAAGCCCTTGTGATTGTAGCAAAGTAGTAATTCAAATATCGGGCCAAGGTCTACATGCAAAAACCTATGGAGGGTCCGCCATTTGATGTTAGCGGTTGGTAGAAGGATTGCCATATCCTTCTTATATCTTTGAGGCAGTACAGTTATTTTGGAGCAACTCAATATACTACAAAGTACAACTCTATAAGCCTCTTGATTGCAGTCAAGCAGAATCATAATCATGTTGTTAAGGGCCAAGTAAGATATCTCGAACATAGGTCTACATGTAACCCTTGGAGATCTCTTTCTTGATGCTAGCGTTTGGTAGATGTGGATAAACATAATCCTTAATATATCTCTTTGGCTGTAAGTATTTTGAGCGCAACTCATTATTTGGAAAGTAGCAACTCTAAAGCCTCTTGATTGCAGCAAGCGAATCAAATCGGTGTTACGGGCAGAAAATAAACTCAACATAGGTCTACATGCAAAACCTATGGAGTTTTGCTTTTTGATGCTAGCGGTGGTAGAAGTGAATACATAATCCTTAAATATATCTCTAGGCAGAAAGTAGTTTGAGCGCAACTTTATATACTCAAAGTACAACTCTATAAAGCCCTTTGATTGCAGCAAAGAAAATTTCAAATGGGGGATAAATACGACATAGGTCTTACATGCAAAACCCTATGGAGCCCGCCATTCTGATGCTAGCGGTGGTAAAGGGAATAGCCAAAATCCTTATATATTCTTTGAGGAGTATATTTGAGGCACTAATATACTACAAAGTACAACTCTAAAAGCCTCTTGATTTGCAGCAAAGAGAATCAAATCGGTTTGTTAGGGCCCAGAGATAAACCCCAACAAAGGTCTACATGCAAACCTATGGAGATCGCTTTTTGATGCTAGGGGTTTTGTAGAAGGAATAGCCATAACCCTTTCATATATCTTGAGGCAGTAGAAAGTAGTTTGAGCGAAAAACTCTATACTACAAAGACAACTCTATAAGCCCTCTTGATTGCAGCAAGCAGAATCAAGGATTTACGGGCAAGGAAAAACACGAACATAGGTTACATGCAAAACCTATGGAGACCCCCATTCTGATGCTAGCGGTTGGTAAAAGGGGAAATAACCATAATCTTCTATATTACCCAGTAAGCAGTTGAGGCTATTATTACTAAGTAAATCTAAAAGCCCTTTTGGATTGAGAAAAGGGGAATCAAATCAATGTTACGGGCCGAAAACACAAATGGTTCAGCAAACCTTTGGGAGAGCTTCTGATGTGCTTGGGGTGT